>WNGS01144428.1:7337-67449 GCA_020271785.1 Procambarus virginalis
CACCAGTGTTGGTCTGGAGCGTCTCCTACACCCACACCACCAGTGTTGGTTTGGAGCGTCTCCTACACCCACACCAACCAGTGTTGGTCGGGAGCGTCTCCTACACCCACACCACCAGTGTTTGTCTGGAGCGTCTCCTACACCCACACCACCAGTGTTGGTCGGGAGCGTCTCTCCACACCCCCACCACCACAGTGTTGGTCTGGAGCGTCTCCTACACAACACCACCAGTGTTGGTCTGCAGCGTCTCTACCACCACCACCACTGTTGGTCTGGAGCGTGTTCCTACACCCACACCACCAGTGTTGATCTGGGTTGCATCCAAACCTACACACCAGTGTGGGTGTGGAGCGTTTCCTACACCCACACCACCAGTGTTGGTCTGGAGCTTCTCCTACACCCACACCCACCAGTGTTGGTCTGGAGCGACTCATACACACCCACACCCAACAGTGTTGGTCTGGAGAGTCTCCTACACTCACACCCACCAGTGTTGGTCTTGAGCGTCTCCTACACCCACACCACCAGTGTTGGTCTGGAGCGTCTCCTACACCCACAACCTCCAGTGTTGGTCTGGTGCATCTCCTACACCCACATCACCAGTGTTGGTCTGGAGCGTCTCCTGCACCCACACCACCAGTGTTGGTCTGGAACACCTCCTACACCCACACCACCAGTGTTGGTCTGGAGCACCTCCTACACCCACACCACCAGTGTTGGTCAGGAGCATCTTTACATCACATATCCAGTGTTGGTCTGGAGCGTCTCCTACACCCACACCACCAGTGTTGGTCTGGAGCGTCTCCTACACCCACACCACCAGTGTTAGTCTGGAGCGTCTCATTCACCCACACCACCAGTGTTGGTCTGGTGCATCTCCTACACCCACACCACCAGTGTTGGCCTGGAGCGTCTCCTGCATACACAAACCAGTGTTGGGCAGGAGCATATCCTACACCCAAACCACCAGTGTTGGTCTGGAGCTCCTCACATACACCCACACACCAGTGTTGGACTGGAGCTACTCACACACACCCACACACCAGTGTTGGTCTTGTGAGTCTCCTTTATCCACACACCAGTGTTATTCTGGAGGGTCTCCTTCACACACACCCACCAGTGTTGATCTGCAGCGTCTCCTACACCCACACACCACCAGTGTTGGTCTGGAGCGTCTCCTACACCCACACCACCAGTGTTGGTATTGAGCGTCTCTACACCCACACCACACAAGTGTTGGTCTGGCGTGTCTCCTACGCCCACACCACCAGTGTTGGTATGGAGCGTCTCTTACACCCACACCAACAGTGTTGGTCTGGCGTGTCTCCTACGCCCACACCACCAGTGTTGATCTGGAGCGTCTCCTACACCCACACACCACCAGTATTGGTCTGGAGCGTCTCCTACACCCACACCCACCAGTGTTAGTCTGGAGCGTCTCTTACACCCACACCAACAGTGTTGGTCTGGCGTGTCTCCTACGCCCACACCACCAGTGTTGGTATGGAGCGTCTCTTACACCCACACCAACAGTGTTGGTCTGGCGTGTCTCCTACGCCCACACCACCAGTGTTGATCTGGAGCGTCTCCTACACCCACACACACCAGTATTGGTCTGGAGCGTCTCCTACACCCCACACCCACCAGTGTTAGTCTGGAGCGTCTCCTACACTCACACCACCAGTGTTGGTCTGGCGTGTCTCCTACGCCCACACCACCAGTGTTGATCTGGAGCGTCTCCTTCACCTACACACCAGTGTTGGTCTGCAGCGTCTCCTTCACCCACACCACCAGTGTTGGTCTGGAGCGCCCCCACACCCACACAACCAGTGTTGGTCTGGAGCGTCAACTACGCCCACACCACCAGTGTTGGTCTGGAGCGTCTCCTACACCCACACCACCAGTGTTGGTCTGGAATGTCTCTTACACCCACACCACCAGTGTTGGTCTGGAGCGTCTCCTACACCAACACCACCAGTGTTGGACTGGAGCGCCTCCTACGCACACACCACCAGTGTTGGTCTGGCGTGTCTCCTACACCCACACTTCCAGTGTTGGTCTGGAGTGTCTCCTACACCTACACCACCAGTGTTGTCTGAAGCGTCTCCTACACCCACACCACCAGTGTTGGTCTCGAGCGTCTCTTACTCCCATACCACCAGTGTTGGTCTGGAGCGTCTCCTACACCCACACCAACCAGTGTTGGTCTGGAGCGTCTCCTACATCACACCACCAGTGTTAGGCTGGATTGCATCATACACCCACACCAATAGAGTTGGTCTGGAGCGTCTCCTACACCAACCACCAGTGTTGGTCTAGAGGGTCTCCTACACCCCACACCACCAGTGTTGGTCTGGAGCGTCTCCTACACCCACAATATCAGTTTTGGTCTGGAGCTTCTCCTACCACCCACAGCACTGGGTTGGTCTGGGGCGTCTCCTATACCCACATCCACCAGTGTTGGTCTGGAGCGTCTCCTACACCCACACCACCGGGGTTGGTCTGGAGCGTCTCCTACACCCACACCCACCAGTTTTGGTCTAGGACGTCTCCTACACCCATACCCACCAGTGTTGGTCTGGAGCGCCTCCTACACCCACACCCACCAGTGTTGGTCTCGAGTGTCTCTTTTTTTTCCTGATGTCTGGATTGGTCATCAGCCTCATTATTGTGACTATTCTTCTGTTTGAATCCAATATCCAATATCAGCCTGTTTTAAGAAAAAATATTATTTGTTTTTAAATAATTATTCACGTTTAAAACAAAGGCAAAAGACGTAATATTCTTACTATTTCGTCCTAACAAACGTGGGGTCCATGGTTCGAGTCTCCTAGAGCTCAGATTAATGGAATTCTTAGTGCATCAAAAAAGGAGTTGTATGGATTTGCGGGACTCGATCTCCGGACTGAGAGGCGGCGGAGGACACGCCCACATCTGCGCCACAACGGCTCCTGGTTATTCATTAGTGCTCACTGATCTTATCTTGCACAAACACTAACAATGTGATTTGTGGATGGAAAATACCGTATGTTTGCTTGTTTATTGTAAGTTTATTAGTGTATGAATGGTCCAGCTCTGTGACATGAGTTTGTGTATGAATTGACCAGTTCTGTGACATGAATTTATATTTGAATATTAATGCTAGTATTCTTAATGCTCTTGGTCTATGTAATGTGCATGATTGTTTAAATGAATTATGCTTGACATATATATTATTAAATGATTGCTGCATAATTGCCACACCAACACATGCTTATACACAAGTATATATACACATGTATACACATCAGCTATACATACTCATACATATACTTACACATGTATATAGTTAACAAAATACAATTCGTATCCATTATGAATGGACCAGGTTGCCAGGTTACACCCATGTTATCACTGGACTGTGATCTGTATTTATACTTTTAAGTATTTTTGGATTATTTTCTATTTTTATCCCTATATAAAGGAGTAGATATTAGTTAAATTATATTATTGAAAGCTGAGTGACTTTTTTCATCAGTTTGTTTCATTTATATAAAACTGTATTGTTAAATTAATTATTTCTTTCAATCCCTTTTTTACCCAAAATTGTTGCATATGGAATTGTTTCGAACTTTCTCTTGTGTTTGTTTATGCCTGGCATCGATTTCTATACTTCAGTCATATTTACCTTCCTTCAGTACTTTAATGCATGTACATGACTGTAAAGTTGTCGCCAGTTAGGTGGGTGTGGAACAGGAATACTGACTGTGTACCTGTTTGGTGTGTGTGAAGCAGGAATACTGACTGTGTACCTGTTTGGTGGGTGTGGAGCAGGAATACTGACTGTGTACCTGTTTGGTGGGTGTGGAGCAGGAATACTGACTGTGTACCTGTTTGGTGGGTGTGGAGCAGGAATACTGACTGTGTACCTGTTTGGTGGGTGTGGAGCAGGAATACTGACTGTGTATCTGATTCACCATACAGGTAAACTGACTTAAAATATATACTTAAAGAAATCGCTTACAGCTTCATCGCTGCAAATACTAATAATGTCTTACAGAACCTTACATCTAACCGAAGCTAAGTTAGGCCTAAGTATTCAACACATTAAAGAATATAAAAGTATTAATATGAAATTTAGCAAAACTAATTTTGTTTAAACATAATGCTAAATTTTTTGAAAGCATCTTTGCGGTCGGCCGCTGCTTGGGGACAGGTTGCAGAAATGGTTGTGCACGTTTTCTTTTACCTAATGCACCTGTTTAAATAGCAGTAAAATGGTACTCTTTAGCTTGTCAACTGTTGTGGTATTGCATCCTGGGAAGGGTCAGAATTCGTTTTCTAGGGGGTGGGGGAGGAGGGCGTTTGGGACCAAGATATAATCTTAAATTATATACACATACAGGCTGTCTGTCCCCCAAAAATGAATTATTATTGTTGTTAACAAAGATGTAGGTATCAACTGGAGGTATAAGGCAATTGTGAGTGTGAGAAGAGACACCAGTGTTGGTGTGGAGCGTCTCCTACACCCACCAGTGTTGGTCTGGAGCGTCTCTGACACCCACACCACCAGTGTTGGTATGGAGTGTCTCCTACACCCACACCCACCAGTGTTGGTCTGGAGCGTCTCTTACACCCACACCACCAGTGTTGGTCTGGAGAGTTACTTACAGCAACAAAACCAGTGTTGGTCTGGAGCGTCTCTTTCACTCACACCCACCAGTTTTGGTCTGGAGTGACACTACCCCCACACCCACCAGTGTTGGTATGAAGAACCTCCAACACCTATACCCACGAGTGTTGGTGTGGAGTTGCATAATCTGTAGTGAGAGGGACGGACACCGCCTAGACAACTATCTACCAGACTGTGAACCTCTGAGAGACATTAGAAATATGTGTATAATAATAATAAACCCAACATTGTTTGAGTTAGGAAAATACTATTTGTCAAATATAGATACTGCTATTAAAATATTTCCCCATTTTGTCCCCACATGATTACTTAAGAGTTTAAGGGTTGACGAATGTTAAGTTTCTTGTTTTGAGAAACTGTTCACTTGAAACAGTTAAACAAGTCCCATCTGTGTCTGGGAACAAGTGAGAGGTTGAACAACCTAGCGGGTTTTCTTCCTATTGGGGAGTGATGTTCATGCTGCAATAGCGGTGTGTTCACTCACAGGATAAGTGGTGTTTCCCAATAAACTCACCAATCGGGTCAAAATTAAACAAAAATTAAAGAAGCTGCAATAAGAAAGATTTCAGTTTGAATCTCCTATAGTGCCTAAGTGAAAGAAATTATTATCTCCACAATAGTGTGATTAACAATGTATGTGACGTGGGCGTGGATTACTAATTCCTATGTACCTAGTGAAAGCCTCGTAGAGCAGAAATGTTCAGTTGGATAGCGGTTTGCTGCCTCTGAAATTTTTCTTATTGTGTATTCTCTCAATAGTACAGTGGTAGAGCTTCTGCCTCACGGCCGTGGGGTCGGCGATTTGAATCTCCTAATGCCCAAGTTATTGACTTAGTTAAGCTAGCTTAGGTTAAGATAGGTTAGATCAGGTTAAGTATGGTTGGTTAGGTTCGGTCATATATCTACATTAGTGTCAAATGAAATTGAAAAAAATAACCACATATATTGAAATAGATGGCTTTTTCATAAGAAAAAAATTGAAAAATATATAAATTCAGGAAAACTTGACTTGGCTGATTAAGTAAATTAGGCCTTGCATAGTAGGCCAAGTACTGCGTTTTGGCTACTATAGGTACAACACATTTATATATGTCGTACCTAGTAGCCAAAACGCACTTCTCGGCCTACTATGCCAGGCCCGATTTGCCTAACAGACCGAGTTATTTCCGTTATTTTCAAAATATTGTTTCCAATTGGTTTCTTTAAATTATTATTATTACACTAGTTGTACCCGCCATGCGTTGCTGTGGCTCAGTCTGGTTAAATGGAAAAGAAAGAAAACAGAAATTGACGTTTCTAACATGTTTAATTTCACAATGTTTGTATGTATACAATATTTTTTCTTGTTCGACTGTCTGTGAAGATATAGAGATTGTCTGATTGCGGACTCTACAACATGCAACATATAAATGTCCATGTGAGAAGCAATCTGTGTCTAGATCTAAACCGCACAATTCTAAAGATTGGCCCTGAGCTTTGTTAATGTTGATTGCAAACGCCAATCGAATTGGGAAATTACAATCTCTTAAATTGAAATGGCAAATCCGTTGGAATCATAGGAATGAGGACATCTTCACCTTTGAAAGGTCGTGTGAAGATTGTTGCTTCTACGACGTTGCTGAATAATTTTTTACTGCAAGCCGCGTGCCGTTGCTAAGCTTTCGCTGGTTGATATTCCGTAACATGATAATTGGCACGCCGAATTTTAATTGCAGTTCGTGCGGTGGTGGTATTCCTGGCAATCGAGTGAATTACAAAATTATGTTGGATAATTAATCGCTTTATCTGCTTCCACCACAGTGTCGACGGACTTGTATGTGACTGCCTTGCTTTGTATGTTAGACTGAATAATATTGTTAAGTTATTAGACATATATGTTCTTGGCCTCAAGAATAGCTCGTTCACTCAGCCAATTGTGATTCATATGATTGGTTTGAATATTGGGAAATACTTTTTCTACCAATTCTTCTTTTGACGTCACTAAATTGTAGAAGTTATGAGGCAATGAAATTCGTCTTCAGGTCAGATCAACCAGCACGTTTCCGTTCCCAATTTCCAGAAATTGATGTGAGAATATCTCAGCTGATGAGTCGTTTTGCAGTGGGACATGCATATTTGTAGTTAATTTTAACATCTTTACCTGGCGCCACAAAGTAGAGTAATTCAGGCAAGCATTTATTTCGTCCACTAGTGTCGATCTAAGAATTACAGGTAATGTTTGCATGAAATCTCCTGCAAGTAATATTAATGCGTTCCCAAATGGTCTGATGTTTCCACGCAAATCTTGCAATGATCGATCAAGAGCCTCGAGCGAATTTATTGTGGGCCATTGTGCATTCATCCCAAACAATAAGTTTCCATTTCTGCAATATTTTTCCCATGGCGGATGCTTTGAAAATGTTGCACGTGGGAGTTTCAATGAATTGCATGTTCAATGGCAATTTCAAAGCCGAAGTAGCAGTTCTTCCACCTGGTAGCAATGTCGCAGCTATTCCAGACAATGCAAGAGCTAAGGCTATGTCATTTTGGGATCGAAATGCTGCCAAAATCAATCTAATTAGAAAGGTTTTACAGTTCCTCCTGACGCATCTAAAAAGATTTCTCCAAACCCGTTATTGACAGTTTGAATTATTTGATGGTAAATGTCTTTTCGCACACGCGTTAGCTTAAGAATATTTGATTGCACATACGATAACAGATCACCCGTGTTGTAATTTTGTTCGTGACGCAACAAACGTTGCGTCGAAGCAGCAGATCAGATCGATTCAGTGATTGCATTGAATGAGAACGTTGTTCGCGATTTCTAAGCACAAATCTTTCATTATCAACGCTTCTTTGTGGATTTCTGCTGTGAAATTTATGTTCATATTTGAATTTTCCTTGCGTATTCGACGGACAATATCTTCAGCAATGTGCGATTTGTGTTTCTCCCATACTCTGTTGGAGATGAAGGAGAGCCGGTGGTCAATATGATTGCAAACAATGCACGAATTTGATTTTGATGTGTCGTGTTGGATGTGTCATTAATGCATTCATCCCAGTGTCGGTCGTTGTCCAATAAATTCAGAGCTTGACATGCATTACGGAAAGAGGCATGTGTTACGCTACTGAAAAATCTCAATGGTGGAAAGACGTTGGACCGGAAACATTTACCAACAGCTTGTGACGAAAGAAGCATTCATCTTGATTGTAGTGCATGGTGTCCCCTAGTCATGTCTGCCTATCTTAGTTTGTATGAATATGCCACTTTGTCCTTCTACTCGCTCTCCTCCTTTACGTCATTTAAAGGATTTTCAACTGGCATTCCATGTGTAATACGTAGGCACTTCAGAATACAGCAATGTTTTTGCAAACGCGTCATTTTGACATAAAGTGAAGAAAGCAGTTAACGTTGTAGCCGGTGTAGCAGCTGTTTGTTGCACAGCTGTGAAATAAACGTGTTGTCCATTTTCAGGTTTTCAAAACAAAAACAAAAAATACTAACAAAATATTTCAATTCAAACGCCGATCAAACGACACAGCTCAACTTCACCACTAATTGCACTGAAAAATAAGAAGAACCGTTAAAAAACGGAATGAAAAACAATGAAAAAAGAAACAAATTAGCGATACTCATGAAATGAACGGTATGGTAAACAACACAGATCAATTCTAATGCAATGTCACAGAAAATAATTAAATCAAAATCTATGAAAATTCAATATATAAATGCAATCGGAAACACTGAAATTGAATGGTAACATAACTTATATATCGAATGTTTCTCTTACGTGCAACAGATGGCACTGTTTTTAGGAAAATTCATGTTTATACCTGTCACAGGCATGGCATCTAAATAGTAGGTATATCAAAACATGCACGTATTCGAAAGGAATGTTGTGTCAAAATTTCAAAATAATCTGTGAAGAACTTTCGGAGATTATAGCGTGTGTTGTTCATACGTACTACAAATGGTGCTGCTTTTCAAAAAAGCATGTTTTTTACCTGTCACAGGTGAGGCATGTTTATAGTAGGTATATAAAATTACTCGCCTATTCGAATGCAATGTTGTGTCAAGATTTCTAAGCAATTGGTAAAGACGTTTTGAAGACTTCCATCACTTGAAAAACACACAAAACACACAGCTTTAAAAAAAAACGTTTTTTTCTCGTCACAGACATTACATCTATATAGTGTGTATATGAAAACTCGCTCGAATGTGAATTGAACGTTGTCTGAAAATTTCAAGGCAATCGGTGAAAAACTTTCAGAGATTAGCGATTTTGAACAAACGAACATTTCCATTTTTATTTATATTGATTAGTAGTACCCGGCCACGCGTTGCTGTGGCCCAGCAAAGCATGTGCGTTGAGGAACCACAGCAACCTTTCCTATCCCCTAGTCCTCCCCACCATTCCCCCTCACCCGCCTCCTCGGCCTCCCAACCATTTTGCACTATCCACTATCCCCTCGTCCTTCTCATCATTCCCCACTCCACCATCCCCTCTTCCTTCCCACCATGCCCCACTCCCCTGTCCCTTTGTCCTTCCCACCATCTCTATTCCGCCATCCCCTCGTCCCCACCTTCCCAAACTCCTCTGTCCCTTCGTCCTTCCCGACCGTCACCCCCTCCTTTGTCCCCTCGTCCTCACCACCATCTCTCACTTCCGTACCCTCTGTCATTCCTACCATTCCCCACTCCCTCATCCGAAGCTTTCCCAAATGGTCTGATGTACCCATCAGAAAATTAGGAACATCAAGTGATGTGATGTTCCCATCACTAAAATATAAGAAAAACAGTTAAAAAATGAAATGAAAATATAAAAAACATAAAAATAAACTATTCTCATGGCATCTATACTTATACTTACAAAATGAACGGTATGGTAAACAACACAGCTCAATTCCAACACAATGTCACACAAAATAATTCAATAAAAATTAAAAAATCGAAATCTATGAAAATAAAATTTATCAATGCTATCGAAAACATTCAAATGGAATTCGTGACATATTTAGAATAGCATGTATGTTGCTATTATGTGCAACAGATGGCGCTGTTTTTGAAAAACACATGTTTTTTCCTGTCACAGAGGTGGCATCTATTTAGTAGGTAAATAAAAAGATGCTCATATTCGAAAAGAACGTTGTGTCAGAATTTCAAAGCAATCGCTGAAGAACTTTGAGAGATTACAGCGTGTGTTGCTCTTACATCCAACAGATGGCGTTGTTTTTCAAAAAAAGCATGTTTTCTCCCGTCAAAGGTAAGTTGTGTATATAATAGGTATATAGAAAGACGCGCCTATTCGAATGCAACGTCGTGTCAAAATTTCGAAGCAATCGGTAAAGAGGTTTGGAAGATTTCTCTCACATAAAAAACACATGAAAAATACAGTTTTTCCAAAAAAGCATGTTTTTTTCCGTCACAGACGTGACATCAATATAAAATGTATATAAAAACCTGCTGTGATATGAATGGAACATTGTGNAACAGTATTCTACAGCTGTCACTTGGCACTCAGCTCTACTACACTCTGTCGTCAGTAAAAAGTATCGGGAGTACAAGAGGACCAGGTATTGATGTCTACACATGGGAAGAAGCAAGATCGACACCGTCAACGTCAGCGACTACATTCAGCATCAATTTTTACTCAATATGAACAATTGATACAAGAAACAAAGTTGGCTCTGAACATCTGTGTAAAGAATATCTGGACACTTTTGGTTAAATGTTGAAAAACAGATTTAGAATCACAATACTTTATAAATGTTTAAAAACAGATTTAGAAACACAATACTTTATAAATGTTGAAAAACAGATTTAAGATGATTATTCTGGTATAATGATATATGGAGATTCTACTTTATAAATTGGTCAGTAAGTAAAATCGATGCCCCTGTGTGATTTAAGCCCAGAACAAACGGTTATGGAAAATTATGTTGTGTTTTTTTTCAGAATGTTTGAACACAGGAGAGGCGGACCAATATAAACATTAACACTTATAGTGAGTGCGAACACTTAGCTGAACAGTCAACTGAAACCTGTGATATAGTTATAGGAATTTTTTTTATATATTTTTAGATACATGTAATAAAAATTAGGTGTGTTTCTTAGCATGTCAAGGTTGACATTGGTTGGGGAGTGGATAGTATACGGATGTGAACTTGATAGTTCAGTAGTACGCTCCTGGATGACGGAAAGTTCAGTCTGAAGATATAACTTTTATGCTTTGGTTGAAGAAGAACCAAGAAGATTTTAATAGCTAGTCTTTGATGTTAGAGTAGGGACATGTTATTTAGCTATGTCAGTAAGGGTAGGATGTATGTTTCCTGATGTTGGAGGATTGCTGTCAGTTGACAGCTGAAATTTTTTTTGAATTTGAACATGTTTATTATGATGATGATGGACACTCTAATGATTGTCAAATTTTTTTAGTTAGGTTAGCTTTTGTTCGTGGCATGAGTTGAGTTATGGGTTTGGATTCTAAACCTCGTTATTTTTTAACAAATTAACAAGGTTTACTAAGTGCTTGTGCGGGGGGGGGGGGGGTTGTAACAAACTAGGTCTGTTGTAAGAATTATTCAGAAGGTTCCAGAAGGCTCGGGTAGAGACCTGACCCCAAGCACATGGGAGCATCTTTCCCCAGGGAATTAGCGGTGAAAATAATCGCCTTTGTTCTCAAGAGTTCGTATAATGAATCATCCTATAATATTCACTTATTTAGAGAAATTAGCTTTCATTCAGTTTGCATTCAAATTGTATTGTATAGTATTACTGTTTATAATATCAAGAGTATTCTCATTATCAGAAGAAGGAGTTTTAAGTCACCATCAGTGACGTCACGAGCGAGAACTAGGCTGTGAGGCGGAGTGACCGGAGGTCATAGGTCACCAGTTGCCATGTCCTCTATTTTTCTCAAAGGTCAAATAGCTATTTTGTAATTGGGAATAGCTTTTCCTTAAAGATGCTTGTATAATTTAACTTCAGTACAATAAATCAACCAAGCTGGAATATTCAGTACAACAGAGGTTAATTGTTATAACTTAAGCCTGGCAAAGTAACTTAGATACTTAGACTCTGCGGAAGGATACTCTGCTCTGGCGTAGGGGTAGAGGAGCAGAGAGGACAAATCAGTGTGGTTTCAGCAGCAACTGGGAGAGGTCATCCATCTCACCTCTTCCCCAAGGCAACACAACATCTAGCTGCCTATAGAAGGTAAAAGTTGCTTGGAGTTTCTTAGGAATAGTCAACTCATTGCCGTTAAATATTCAGTCAGGGAGTGTTCAAGTTAGGGAGTGCCAACTATTTAGATCTTGCTTAGTTTTGAATAAATTATTTAGCTTAATGTGCATTTTTATTATTTCCATTTTTCTTTTGTATTTTTTGTGAAATTGTCCTTGTCACGTGGTCCCCACGTGGCAGAGTTGAATTGGACGCCGATTCTAACATCCAATCAGGATTATCATCCCTGTTGATTTTAATTACCTCCACACGTAAGATCCAAGGTTATTTGGTATTAGTGGGGGATCAAGCCCTTAAGGATTGATTGATTAGCATGGTCGATCCAGACCTCGATCATTGCTCATTTGGTTACTGGTCTGGTGGTGGCGGCGGAAAGGAGATCCTAGAAATTTGCGAGAACTATATTTCACGTCATACGGGTGTAGAATCTTGAGACGGTCATTCGTCTTGAGACCGCGTGGCGTGGGGTTGGCTAGAGTAAAAGTCTTGGGGTCCCTTGGTAATGAACTAAAGTAAGAATACGGGTACAGAGAGAAAAAGGGGGAAAGTAGACGAGAAAACCCCTCCCGTGTTACATTAGTGCTGTGGACGGGTCCTTCAGGGCCAGATGGTAGAGGTCTGGAGTAATATTAGTGGTGTGGACGGATCCTTCAGGGCAAGATGGTAGAGGTCTGGAGTAATATGAGTGCTGTGGATGGGTCCTTCAGGGCCAGATGGTAGAGGTCTGGATTAATATTAGTGCTGTGGACGGGTCCTTCAGGACCAGATGGTAGAGGACTGGCGTAATATTAATGCTGCGGACGGGTCCTTCAGGGCCAGATGGTAGAGGTCTGGAGTAATATTAGTGCTGTGGACGGGTCCTTCAGGGCCAGATGGTAGAGGTCTGGAGTAATATTAGTGCTGTGGACGGGTCCTTCAGGGCCAGATGGTAGAGGTCTGGAGTAATATTAGTACTGTGGACGGGTCCTTCAGGGCCAGAAGGTAGAGGTCTTGAGTAATATTAGTGCTGTGGACGGGTCCTTCAGGACCAGATGGTAGAGGTCTGGAGTAATATTAGTGCTGTGGACGGGTCCTACAGGGCCAGATGGTAGAGGTCTGGAGTAATATGAGTGCTGTGGACGGGTCCTTCAGGGCCAGATGGTAGAGGTCTGGAGTAATATTAGTGGTGTGGACGGATCCTTCAGGGCCAGATGGTAGAGGTCTAAAACAATATTAGTGCTGTGGACGCGTCCAAAAGAGCTAGACTGTAGAGAGGTCTGAAGAAATGTTAGGTCTGTGGACGGGTCCTTCAGGCCCAGATGGCAGTTGTCTGGAGTAATATTAGTGCTATGGACGGGTCCTTCAGGGCCAGATGGTTGAGGTCTGGAGTAATATTAGTGCTATGGACGGGTCCTTCAGGGCCAGATGGTAGAGGTCTGGAGTAATATTAGTGCTGTGGACGGGTCCTTCAGGGCCAGATGGTAGAGGTCTGGATTAATATTAGTGCTGTGGACGGGTCCTTCAGGACCAGATGGTAGAGGTCTGGCGTAATATTAATGCTGCGGACGGGTCCTTCAGGGCCAGATGGTAGAGGTCTGGAGTAATATTAGTGCTATGGACGGGTCCTTCAGGGCCAGATGGTAGAGGTCTGGAGTAATATTAGTGCTGTGGACGGGTCCTTCAGGGCCAGATGGTAGAGGTCTGGAGTAAAATTAGTACTGTGGACGGGTCCTTCAGGGCCAGAAGGTAGAGGTCTTGAGTAATATTAGTGCTGTGGACGGGTCCTTCAGGACCAGATGGTAGAGGTCTGGAGTAATATTAGTGCTGTGGACGGGTCCTACAGGGCCAGATGGTAGAGGTCTGGAGTAATATGAGTGCTGTGGACGGGTCCTTCAGGGCCAGATGGTAGAGGTCTGGAGTAATATGAGTGCTGTGGACGGGTCCTTCAGGGCCAGATGGTAGAGGTCTGGAGTAATATTAGTGCTGTGACGGGTCCTTCAGGGCCAGATGGTAGAGGTCTGGAGTAATATTAGTGCTGTGGACGGGTCCTTCTGGTGCAGATAATAGAGGTTTTGAGGTGACTGTTTTATTAACTAAAGTACCCATTGATGATATGTTAGACTTCATACCTGAGGATTGCTCCATTGGTTTTGCTTCATTTAATGATTTGTAGTTTGGTCATTATATCTTCAGTCACGTTATTGTGACTCTTTGTCTGCATGAATCCAATATCCACTCAGCCTGTTCTAAAATGTATCAGTTGTTATTAAATTATTATTCACGCTTAAAACAAAGACAAAAATGTAATGTTATTAGTGTTTCCTCCCAACACCCGTGGGGTCCACGGTTCGAGTCCCCTAGAGCCCAGTTGAACGGAAATCTTTGTACATCAATAAAAAGGAGTATATACACTGATGGGACTCTATCTCCGGACTATGAGGCGGCAGAGGACGCGCCCACATCTGCGCCACAACGGCTCCTGGTTATTCATTAGTGCTCACTGATCTTATCTTGCACAAACACTAACAATGTGATTTGTGGCGGGAAATAACGTATGTTTGCTTGTTTATTGTAAGTTCATTAGCGTATGAATGGACCAGCTTTGTGACATGAGATTGTGTATGAATGGACTAGCTCTGAGACATGTGTTTATGTATGAATGGACCGCCTCTGTGACATGAGTTTATGTATGAATGGACCAGCTCTATGACATGAGTTTGTGTATGGATGGACCAGCTCTGGGACATGAGTTTGTGTATGAACGGACCACCTCTGTTACATGAACTTACGTATGAATGGACCAGCTCTATGACATGAGTTTGTGTATGAATGGACCAGCTCTGAGACATGAGTTTGTGTATAAATGAACCAGCTCTGTGACATGAGTTTGTGTATGGATGGACCAGGTCTGGGACATGAGTTTGTACATGAATGGACCAGCTCTGTGACATGAGTTTGCGTCTGAATATTAATGCTAGTATTCCTACCGCTCTTCATCTATGAAATGTTTATGATTATGTAAATATATTACAATTGACATATATAAACAAATCATTGAGGCATAATTAACTCCAACACATTTATACACACAAACATATATACACATATGTACACAGCAGCAGGTTATTCGTATATATAAAGGATTAGATATTAGTTAAATTTTATTAGTGAAAACTGAGTGACTTTCCTCGTCAGATTGTTTCACTTACATAAACTCTGTTGTCAAATTAATTATTTCTTTCAGTTCTCTTTTTTAACCAAAATTGTTGCAGATGAAATTGTTTCTAACTTTCTCTTAAGATTATAGTTTCAATATTTGCTCTATCCTGTGTGTTTATTCCAGTTATCCATATCTATACTTCAGTCATATTTCCATTCCTTTAGTACTTTAATGCATGCACATGACTGTAAAGTTGTCACCAGTTAGGTGGGTGTAGAGCAGGAATACTGACTGTGTACCTGACTCACCATACAGGTAAAGTGACTTAAAATATATACTTAAAGAAATCGCTACCAGCTTCATCGCTGCAAATACTAATAATGTCTTACAGAACCTTACATCTAACCTAACCTAAGTTAGGCCTTGGTATTCAACCCATTAAGGAATATATAAGTATTAACTTGAATTTTATTTAACTAATAAGTATTAAGTAATAATAATGTAACTAGTTGTATTTAAGAATTTAAATATACCATACTATAAAAATACTAATAAGTATTTAACTAGCAAATATAAGTAAGTTTTAACTAATTGTTAATTAACAGATTGTTACATTTTATGAAAGCATCTTTGGGTCGGCCGCTGCCTGAAGACGGGATGAAGAAAAGGTTGGGCACTTTCCCTCATAACTAATGCAGCTGTTCGTCCAGCAGCAAAAAGGTACTCTAGCTTGAGCTAGTCATCTGTTGTTGACTTGCAACCTGGGAAGGGTCAGAAGTTCAAACTTGATGGCGGGGAGGGGGGGGGGAGGAAAGGAGGAAGAAACGTAGAAATAGTCCTTAATTACATACACACACAGGCTGCCTGTCCCCAAGAAAATTATCTATTATTGATTTTAACAAAGATGATGGTATCAAATGGAGGTATAAGGAATTGTGAGTGTGAGAAGAGACACCAGTGTTCGTCTGGAGCGTCTCCTTCACTAACACCAACCAGTGTTGGTCTGGAGCGTCCCCTACATCCACACCACCAGTGTTGGTCTGGAGCGTCTCCTACGTACACACCACCAGTGTTGGTATGGAGCGTCTCCTACACCCACACAAATTGTGTTAGTCTGGAGCGTCTCCTACACCCACTCCCACCAGTGTTGGTCTGGAGTGCCTCCTACACTCACGCCACCAGTGTTGGTCTACAGCGTGTCCAACACTCACACCACCAGTGTTGGTCTGGAGCATCTCCTACTCTCACACCACCAGTGTTGGTATGGAGCGTCTCCTACACCCACACAACCAGTGTTGGTCTGGAGCGTCTCCTACACCCACACAACCAGTGTTGGTCTGGAACGTCTCCTATACCCACACCACCAGAGTTGGTCTTGAGCGCCGCCTACGCACACACCACCAGTGTTGGTATGGAGCGTCTCCTACACCCACACAACCAGTGTTGGTATGGAGCGTCTCCTACACCCACATCCAGTGTTGGTTTGGAGCGCCGCCAACTCCCACACCACCAGTGTTGGTCAGGACCATATCCTACATCCAAACCACCAGTGTTGTTCTGGAGATCCTCACACACACACCCACACCACCAGTGTTGGTCTGGAGCGTCTCCTACACCCACACCACCAGTTTTGGTCTGGAGCGTCTCCTACACCCACACCACCAGTGTTTGTCTGGAACGTCTCCTATACCCACACCACCAGAGTTGGTCTTGAGCGCCGCTTTCGCACACACCACCAGTGTTGGTATGGAGCGTCTCCTACACCCACACAACCAGTGTTGGTATGGAGCGTCTCCTACACCCACATCCAGTGTTGGTTTGGAGCGCCGCCAACTCCCACACCACCAGTGTTGGTCAGGACCATATCCTACATCCAAACCACCAGTGTTGTTCTGGAGATCCTCACACACACCCACACCACCAGTGTTGGTCTGGAGCGTCTCCTACACCCACACCACCAGTGGTGGTCGGGAGCGTCTCCTACATCCACACCAACAGTGTTTGTCTGGAGCGTCTCCTACACCCACACCACCAGTGTTGGTCTGGAGCGTCTCCTACACCCACACCACCAGTGTTGGTCTGGAGCGTCTCCTACACACACACCACCAGTGTTGGTCTGCAGCGTCTCCTACACTCACACCACCACTGTTGGCCCGGAGCGGGTCCTACACCCACACCACCAGTGTTGGTCTGGGTTGCATCCAAACCTACATCACCAGTGTGGGTGTGGAGCTTCTCCTACACCCACACCACCAGTGTTGACCTGGACCTTCTCCTACACCTACACCCACCAGTGTTGGTCTGGAGCGACTCATACACCCACACCCAACAGTGTTGGTCTGGAGAGTCTCCTACACTCACACCACCAGTGTTGGTCTTGAGCGTCTCCTACACCCACACCACCAGTGTTGGTCTGGAGTGTCTCCTACACCCACAACCTCCATTGTTGGTCTGGTGCGTCTCCTACACCCACATCACCAGTGTTGGTCTGGAGCGTCTCCTGCACCCACACCACCAGTGTTGGTCTGGAACACCTCCTACACCCACACCACCAGTGTTGGTCTGGAGCACCTCCTACACCCACACCACCAGTGTTGGTCAGGAGCATCTTTACATCTATATCCAGTGTTGGTCTGGAGCGTCTCCTACACCCACATCACCAGTGTTGGTCTGGAGCGTCTCCTACACCCACACCACCAGTGTTAGTCTGGAGCGTCTCATTCACCCACACACACCAGTGTTGGTTTGGTGCATCTCCTACACCCACACTACCAGTGTTGGCCTGGAGCGTCTCCTGCATCTACAAACCAGTGTTGGGCAGGAGCATATCCTACACCCAAACCACCAGTGTTGGTCTGGAGCTCCTCACATACACCCACACACCAGTGTTGGACTGGAGCTACTCACACACACCCACACACCAGTGTTGGTCTTGTGAGTCTCCTTTATCCACACACCAGTGTTATTCTGGAGGGTCTCCTTCACACACACCCACCAGTGTTGATCTGCAGCGTCTCCTACACCCACACACCACCAGTGTTGGTCTGGAGCGTCTCCTACACCCACACCACCAGTGTTGGTATTGAGCGTCTCTTACACCCACACCAACAGTGTTGGTCTGGCGTGTCTCCTACGCCCACACCTCCAGTGTTGATCTGGAGCGTCTCCTACACCCACACACCACCAGTATTAGTCTGGAGCGTCTCCTACACCCACACCCACCAGTGTTAGTCTGGAGCGTCTCTTACACCCACACCAACAGTGTTGGTCTGGCGTGTCTCCTACGCCCACACCACCAGTGTTGATCTGCAGCGTCTCCTACACCCACACACCACCAGTGTTGGTCTGGAGCGTCTCCTACACCCACACCACCAGTGTTGGTATGGAGTGTCTCTTACACCCACACCAACAGTGTTGGTCTGGCGTGTCTCCTACGCCCACACCACCAGTGTTGGTATGGAGCGTCTCTTACACCCACACCAACAGTGTTGGTCTGGCGTGTCTCCTACGCCCAGACCACCAGTGTTGATCTGGAGCGTCTCCTACACCCACACACCACCAGTATTGGTCTGGAGCGTCTCCTACACCCCACACCCACCAGTGTTAGTCTGGAGCGTCTCCTACACTCACACCACCAGTGTTGGTCTGGCGTGTCTCCTACGCCCACACCACCAGTGTTGATCTGGAGCGTCTCCTTCACCTACACACCAGTGTTGGTCTGCAGCGTCTCCTTCACCCACACACCAGTGTTGGTCTGGAGCGCCCATTACACCCACACAACCAGTGTTGGTCTGGAGCGTCAACTACGCCCACACCACCAGTGTTGGTCTGGAGCGTCTCCTACACCCACACCACCAGTGTTGGTCTGGAATGTCTCTTACACCCACACCACCAGTGTTGGTCTGGAGCGTCTCCTACACCAACACCACCAGTGTTGGACTGGAGCGCCTCCTACGCACACACCACCAGTGTTGGTCTGGCGTGTCTCCTACACCCACACTTCCAGTGTTGGTCTGGAGTGTCTCCTACACCTACACCACCAGTGTTGGTCTGAAGCGTCTCCTACACCCACACCACCAGTGTTGGTCTCGAGCGTCTCTTACTCCCATACCACCAGTGTTGGTCTGGAGCGTCTCCTACACCCCACACCAACCAGTGTTGGTCTGGAGCGTCTCCTACACTCACACCACCAGTGTTGGGCTGGATTGCATCATACACCCACACCAATAGAGTTGGTCTGGAGCGTCTCCTACACCAACCACCAGTGTTGGTCTAGAGGGTCTCCTACAGCCCACACCACCAGTGTTGGTCTGGAGCGTCTCCTACACCCACAATATCAGTTTTGGTCTGGAGCTTCTCCTACACCCACAGCACTGGGGTTGGTCTGGGGCGTCTCCTATACCCACATCCACCAGTGTTGGTCTGGAGCGTCTCCTACACCCACACCACCGGGGTTGGTCTGGAGCGTCTCCTACACCCACACCCACCAGTTTTGGTCTGGGACGTCTCCTACACCCATACCCACCAGTGTTGGTCTGGAGCGCCTCCTACACCCACACCCACCAGTGTTGGTCTCGAGCGTCTCTTTTTTTTCCTGATGTCTGGATTGGTCATCAGCCTCATTATTGTGACTATTCTTCTGTTTGAATCCAATATCCAATATCAGCCTGTTTTAAGAAAAAATATTATTTGTTTTTAAATAATTATTCACGTTTAAAACAAAGGCAAAAGACGTAATATTCTTACTATTTCGTCCTAACAAACGTGGGGTCCATGGTTCGAGTCTCCTAGAGCTCAGGTTAATGGAATTCTTAGTGCATCAAAAAAGGAGTTATATGGATTCCCTGGACTCGATCTCCGGACTGAGAGGCGGCGGAGGACACGCCCACATCTGCGCCACAACGGCTCCTGGTTATTCATTAGTACTCACTGATCTTATCGTGCACAAACACTAACAATGTGATTTGTGGATGGAAAATACCGTATGTTTGCTTGTTTATTGTAAGTTTATTAGTGTATGAATGGTCCAGCTCTGTGACATGAGTTTGTGTATGAAATGACCAGTTCTGTGACATGAATTTATATTTGAATATTAATGCTAGTATTCTTAATGCTCTTGGTCTATATAATGTGCATGATTGTTTAAATGAATTATGCTTGACATATATATAATTAAATGATTGCTGCATAATTGCCACACCAACACATGCTTATACACAAGTATATATACACATGTATACACATCAGCTATACATACTCATACATATACTTACACATGTATATAGTTAACAAAATACAATTCGTATCCATTATGAATGGACCAGGTTGCCAGGTTACACCCATGTTTTCACTGGACTGTGATCTGTATTTATACTTTTAAGTATTTTTAGAATATTTTCTATTTTTATCCCTATATATAAAGGAGTAGATATTAGTTAAATTGTATTATTGAAAGCTGAGTGACTTTTCTCATCAGTTTATTTCACTTATATAAAACTGTATTGTTAAATTAATTATTTCTTTCAACCCCTTTTTTACCCAAAATTGTTGCATATGGAATTGTTTCGAACTTTCTCTTGTGATTATAGTTTCAATATCTGTTCTATCCTGTTTGTTTATGCCTGGCATCGATTTCTATACTTCAGTCATTTTTCCCTTCCTTCAGTATTTTAATGCATGTACATGACTGTAAAATTGTCGCCAGTTAGGTGGGTGTGGAGCAGGAATACTGACTGTGTACCTGTTTGGTGGGTGTGGAACAGGAATACTGACTGTGTACCTGTTTGGTGGGTGTGAAGCAGGAATACTGACTGTGTACCTGTTTGGTGGGTGTGGAGCAGGAATACTGACTGTGTATCTGACTCACCATACAGGTAAACTGACTTAAAATATATTCTTAAAGATCTCGCTTACAGCTTCATTGCTGCAAATACTAATAATGTCTTACAGAACCTTACATCTAACCGAACCTAAGTTAGGCCTATATATTCAACAAATAAAGAATATAAAAGTCTTATCTTGATTTTGAGCAAAACTAATTTTGTTTAAACATAATGCTATAATTTATGAGAGCATCTTTGCGGTCGGCCGCGGCCTGGGGACAAGTTGCAGAAATGGTTGGGCACGTTTTCTTTTACCTAATGCACCTGCTTAAATAGCAGTAAAATGGTACTCTTTAGCTTGTCAACTGTTGTGGTATTACATCCTGGGAAGGGTCAGAAGTTCGCTATCTAGGGGGTGGGGGGGAAGGGCGTTTGGGACCAAGATATAATCTTAAATTATTTACACATACAGGCTGCCTGTCCCCCCCAAAAAATTAATTATTACTGTTGTTAACAAAGAAGAGGGTATCAATTGGAGGTATAAGGCAATTGTGAGTGTGAGAAGAGACACCAGTGTTGGTCTGGAGCGCCTCCTACACTAACACCACCAGTGTTGGTCTGGAGCACCTCCTACACTTTCACCACCAGTGTTGGTCAGGAACATCTCTTACATCCACACCACCAGTGTTGGTCTGGAGCGCCTCCTACACCCACACCACCAGTGTTGGATTGGAGCGCCTCCTACATCCACACCCACCAGTTTTGGTCTGGAGTGACACTACCCCCCACACCCACCAGTGTTGGTATGGAGAACCTCCCACACCTACACCCACGAGTGTTGGTGTGGAGTTGCATAATCTGTAGTGAGAGGGACGGACACCGCCTAGACAACTATCTACCAGACTGTCAACCTCTGAGAGACATTAGAAATATGTGTATAATAATAATAAACCCAACATTGTTAGAGTTAGGAAAATACTATATGTCAAATACAGATACTGCTATTAAAAGATTTCCCCATTTTGCCCCCACAGGATAACCACAGGGTTGTGGTATTGCATCCTGGGAAGGGTCAGAATTCGTTTTCTAGGGGGTGGGGGAGGAGGGCGTTTGGGACCAAGATATAATCTTAAATTATATACACATACAGGCTGTCTGTCCCCCAAAAATGAATTATTATTGTTGTTAACAAAGATGTAGGTATCAACTGGAGGTATAAGGCAATTGTGAGTGTGAGAAGAGACACCAGTGTTGGTGTGGAGCGTCTCCTACACCCACACCACCAGTGTTGGTCTGGAGCGTCTCCTACACCCACCAGTGTTGGTCTGGAGCGTCTCTGACACCCACATCACCAGTGTTGGTATGGAGTGTCTCCTACACCCACACCCACCAGTGTTGGTCTGGAGCGTCTCTTACACCCACACCACCAGTGTTGGTCTGGAGAGTTACTTACACCAACAACACCAGTGTTGGTCTGGAGCGTCTCTTTCACTCACACCCACCAGTTTTGGTCTGGAGTGACACTACCCCCACACCCACCAGTGTTGGTATGGAGAACCTCCCACACTTACACCCACGAGTGTTGGTGTGGAGTTGCATAATCTGTAGTGAGAGGGACGGACACCGCCTAGACAACTATCTACCAGACTGTGAACCTCTGAGAGACATTAGAAATATGTGTATAATAATAATAAACCCAACATTGTTTGAGTTAGGAAAATACTATTTGTCAAATATAGATACTGCTATTAAAAGATTTCCCCATTTTGTCCCCACATGATTACTTAAGAGTTTAAGGGTTGACGAATGTTAATTTTCTTGTTTTGAGAAACTGTTCACTTGAAACAGTTAAACAAGTCCCATCTGTGTCTGGGTACAAGTGAGAGGTTGAACAACCTAGCGGGTTTTCTTCCTATTGGGGAGTGCTGTTCATGCTGCTATTCCGGAGTGTCCACTCACAGGATAAGTGGCGTTTCCCAATAAACTCGCCAATCGGGTCAAAATTAAACAAAAATTTATGAAGCTGCAATAAGAAAGATTTCAGTTTAAATCTCCTATAGTGCCCAAGTGAAAGAAATTATTATTTCCACAATAGTGTGATTAACAATGTATGTGACGTGGGCGTGGATTACTAATTCCTATGTACTTAATGAAAGCCTCGTAGAGCTGAAAAGTTCAGTTGGATAGCGGTTTGCTGCCTCTGAAATTTTTCTTATTGTGTATTCTCTCAATAGTACAGTGGTAGATCTCCTGCCTCACGGCCGTGGGGTCGGCGATTTGAGTCTCCTAATGCCCAAGTTATTGACTTAGTTAAGTTAGCTTAGGTTAAGATAGGTTAGGTCAGGTTAGGTAGGGTTGGTTAGGTTTGGTCATATATCTACATTAGTGTCAACTCAAATTAAAAAAAAATATCCCACATATATTGAAATGGATTGTTCTTTCATAAGAAAAAAACTTGAAAAATATATAAATTCAGGAAAACTTGACTTGGCTGATTAAGTAAATTAGGCCTTGCATAGTAGGCCAAGTACTGCGTTTTGGCTACTATAGGTACAACACATATTTATATATGTCGTACCTAGTAGCCAAAACGCACTTCTAGGCCAAATATGCCAGGCCCGATTTGCCTAATAGACCGAGTTATTTTCGTTATTTTCAAAATATTGTTTCCAATTGGTTTATTTAAATTATTATTATTATACTAGCTGTACCCGCCGCGCTTTACTGTGGCTCAGTCTGGTTAAATGGAAAAGAAAGAATACAGAAATTCACGTTTCTAACATGTTTAATTTCACAATTCTTGTGTGTATACAATATTTTTTTCTTGTTCCACTGTCTGTGAAGATATAGAGATTGTCTGATTGCGGACTCTACAACACGCAACATATAAATGTCCATGTGAGAAGCAATCAGTGTCTAAATCTAAACCGCACAATTCTAAAGATTGGCCCTGAGCTTTGTTGATATTGATTGCAAACGCCACTCGAACTGTGAAATTACAATCTCTTAAACTGAAATGGCAAATCCATTTGATGAGTGCACCCTGAGCAGCCGTGGAGTGAGGACGTGTCCCGGGCTCCGTGACTGCTGGGGTTGTTTGCCCATTTGGTCGCCAGGTGGTGGGCGTCTCTGCCCTCCCCAGTGTTGTTGCCTGGCTGGCTGCGAGCTGCGGTGGCGGTTCTACCATAGGGGGCCTTCAACTTCCTCCTGTTCTGCATCAGAATTCCGTGGGACTGGAGTTCTCTTGTAAGGCTGGTTATCCAGCCGTTGAGCTAGTGATGTGTGACATGCTTCGTGTCCCAGTGGACGCCGTTTACGGAGTTGAACTTGTTACGGCCCACCGAGTGATTGTCAAGTTCGTGAGGGACGAGGAGTATCGGGACTTCCTCCGTCGGTACGAAGGGCGTTCGTTGCCGTTAGCGGATGGCGCCAGCTCTGTTGCAGTCTCGGACCGCAGTGGTGCCCTGACTTATGTCAGTGTGCACGGTGCGCCCCTGGAGTTCCCTGAAGACCTTCTC
The DNA here is from genome assembly GCA_020271785.1 of Procambarus virginalis. Lineage (NCBI taxonomy): Eukaryota > Metazoa > Arthropoda > Malacostraca > Decapoda > Cambaridae > Procambarus > Procambarus virginalis. Next base: position 31,711 of record WNGS01144428.1, read on the forward strand.
CGGCGCTTCTTCGGGAGATATGGTGCTGTCATCAGTGTGCGGGTGAACACGCTTTCCTCAGGAAAGTATGCTGGGAAGCGGACGAACATCCTTACCTTAGGTATGCGCCTGCGGTCGGATATCCCATCTTCTGTCCGGCTGCTGGGTACGACATATATATATATATATATATATATATATATATATATATATATATATATATATATATATATATATATATATATATATATATATATATATATGTCGTACCTAGTAGCCAGAACGCACTTCTCAGCCTACTATGCAAGGCCCAATTTGCCTAATAGGCCAAGTTTTCATGAATTAATTGTTTTTCGACTACCTAACCTACCTAACCTAACCTAACCTAACTTTTTCGGGTACCTAACCTAACCTAAGCAATAAAGATAGGTTAGGTTAGGTTAGGTAGGGTTGGTTAGGTTCAGTCATATATCTACGTTAATTTTAACTCCAATAAAAAAAATTGACCTCGTACGTAATGAAATGGATAGCTTTATCATTTCATAAGAATAAAATTAGAGAAAATATATTAATTCAGGAAAACTTGGCTTATTAGGCAAATCGGGCCTTGCATAGTAGGCCAAAAAGTGAGTTCTGGCTAATAGGTACGACATATATATATATATATATATATATATATATATATATATATATATATATATATATATATATATATATATATATATATATATATATATATTTTGGTAGCAGTCTTTCCTGTAGACATATATTATTAAATATGACCGAAAAAGTAAGATTAATAATTGTAACACGAATTTTCTCGATCTTCCTTATGTTTCTTTTTACTGTTGTTGGTAAATGAAAAATCAATTCTCCAAAATTCATTTTTATTTCTAGTCTGACGCGACACTTGAGCGCGTTTCGTAAAACTTATTACATTTTCAAAGACTTTAGTTTACACACACAACAACAACTTGAACTGAACAGAGTTTAGACAGCTTTGATTTTCTTTTTTATACCTGCATTTGGGTGAGGTGACGTGTTACAATGGTTTTTAGATGAGGTGAAAACAAACTTTCAACAAAACACAGAACACGGAACAATGGGTATAAGCTAAAGGGAAGAATAGATCTGTAACTGCAGATGGCCTATTGGCCCATATTTCTTGATGCTTCTATATTGGAGCGGAGTCTTGAAGTGGGTAGAATATAGTTGTGCATTAATTGGCTGTTGATTGCTGGTGTTTATATATATATCTATATATATATATATATATATATATATATATATATATATATATATATATATATATATATATATATATATATATATATATATATATATATATATATATATATATATATATGGCCACGCGTTGCCACAGCAACGCGTGGCCGGGTACTGCTAGTCTATATAAATAAAAATGGAAATGTTCGTTTGTTCAAAATCGCTAATCTCCGAAAGTTCTTCACCGATTGCTTTGAAATTTTCACACAATGTTCCATTCGCATCAAAGCAGGTTTTTACATACATTTTATATTGATGTCACGTCTGTGACGGAAAAAAACGTGCTTTTTTTTGGAAAAACTGTATTTTTCATGTGTTTTTTATGTGAAAGAAATCTTCGAAACCTCTTTACCGATTGCTTCGAAATTTTGACATGACGTTGCATTCGAATAGGCGCGTGTTTCTATATACCTACTATATACACAACTTACCTGTGACGGGAGAAAACATGCTTTTTTTGAAAACAACGCCATCTGTTGGATGTAAGAGCAACACAAGCTGTAATCTCCCAAAGTTCTTCAGCGATTGCTTTGAAATTCTGACACAACGTTCTTTTAGAATATGAGCGTCTTTTTATTTACCTACTAAATAGATGCCACCTCTGTGACAGGTAAAAACATGTGTTTTTGAAAAACAGCGCCATCTGTTGCACATAATATCAACACACATGCTATTCTAAATATGTCACGCATTCCATTTGAATGTTTCCGATTGCATTTATAATTTTTATTTTCATAGATTTCGATTTACTTAATTTTTATTAAATTATTTTGTGTGACATTGTGTTGGAATTGAGCTGTGTTGTTTACCATACCGTTCATTTCGTAAGTATAAGTATAGATGCCATGAGAATAGTTTATTTTTATGTTTTTAATATTTCCAATTCATATTTTAACTGTTTTCTTATATTTTAGTGATGGGAACATCACATCACTTGATGTTCCCAATTTTCTGATGGGAACATCAGACCATTTGGGAAAGCGTCGGATGAGGGAGTGGGGAATGGTAGGAATGACAAGGGGACGGAAGTGAGAGATGGTGGGGAGCACGAGAGGACGGAAGTGAGAGTTGGTGGTGAGGACGAGGGGACAAAGGAGGGGGTGACGGTCGGGAAGGACGAAGGGACAGAGGAGTTTGGGATGGTTGGGACGAGGGGATGGCGGAATGGAGATGGTGGGAAGGACAAAGGGACAGGGGAGTGGGGTATGGTGGAAAGGAAGAGAGGATGGTGGAGTGGGGAATGATGGGGAGGACGAGGGGATGGTGGATAGTGCAAAATGGTTGGAAGGCCGAGGAGACGGGTGAGGGGGAATGGTGGGGAGGACTAGGGGATAAGAAAGGTTGCTGTGGTTCCTCAACGCACATGCTTTGCTGAGCCACAGCAACGTGTGGCCGGGTACTGCTAATCAATATAAATAAAAATGGAAATGTTCGTTTGTTCAAAATGGCTAATCTCTGAAAGTTTTTCACCGATTGCCTTGAAATTTTCAGACAATGTTCAATTCACATTCGAGCGGGTTTTCATATACATACTATATAGATGTAATGTCTGTGACGAGAAAAAAACGTTTTTTTTTTAACCTGTGTGTTTTGTATGTTTTTCAAGTGATAGAAATCTTCGAAAAGTCTTTACCAATTACTTAGAAATCTTGACACAACATTGCATTCGAATAGGCGAATAATTTTATATACCTACTATATACATGCCTCACCTGTGACAGGTAAAAAACATGCTTTTTTGAAAAGCAGCACCATCTGTAGTACGTATGAACAACACACGCTGTAATCTCCGAAAGTTCTTCACAGATTACTTTGAAATTTTGACACAACATTCCTTTCGAATACGTGCGTGTTTTGATATACCTACTATTTAGATGCCATGCCTGGGACAGGTAAAAACATGATTTTTTCTAAAAACAGTGCCATCTGTTGCACGTAAGAGAATCATTCGATATATAAGATATGTTACGATTCAATTTCAGTGTTTCCGATTGCATCTATATATTGAATTTTCATAGATTTTGATTTATTTTCATTTTGATTTAATTATTTTCTGTGACATTGCATTGGAATTTTTCTGTGTTGTATACCATATCATTCATTTCATGGGTATAGCTAATTTGTTTCTTTCTTCATTGTTTTTCATTCCGTGTTTTTAACGGTTCTTCTTATTTTTCAGTGCAATTGGTGGTGAAATTGAGCTGTGTCGTTTGATCAGCGTTTGAATTGAAATATTTTGTTAGTAATTTTTGTTTTTGTTTTGAAAACCTGAAAATGGACAACACGTTTATTTCACAGCTGTGCAACAAACAGCTGCTACACCGGCTGCAACGTTAACTGCTTTCTTCACTTTATGTCAGAATGACGCATTTGCAAAAACATTGCTGTATTCTAAAGTGCCTACGTATTACACATGGAATGCCAGTTGAAAATCCTTTAAATGACGTAAAGGAGGAGAGCAATTCGAAGGACAACGTGGCATATTCATACAAACTAAGATAGGCAGACATGACTAGGGAACACCATGCATTACAATCAAGATGAATGCTTCTTTCGTCACAAGCTGTTGGTAAATGTTTCCGGTCCACGGTCTTTCACCAATTGAGATTTTCCAGCGGCGTAACACATGCCTCTTTCCGTAATGCATGTCAAGCTCTGAATTTATTGGACAACGACCGACAATGGGATGTATGCATTAATGACACATCCAACACGTCACATCCAAATCAAATTCGTGCATTGTTTGCAATCATATTGACCACCGGCTCTCCTTCATCTCCAACAGAGTATGGGAGAAACACAAATCGCACATGGCTGAAGATATTGTCCGTCGAATATGGAAGGAAAATTCAAATATAAACATAAATTTCACAGCAGAAATCCACAACGAAGCGTTGATAATGAAAGATTTGTGCTTAGAAATCGCGAACAAAGTTCTCATTCAATGCAATTACTGAATCGATCTGATCTGCTGCTTCGACGCAACTTTTGTTGCGTCACGAACAAAATTACAACACGGGTGATCTGTTATCGTATGTGCAATCAAATATTCTTAAGCTAACGCTTGAGCAAAAAGGCATTTACGATCAAATAATTCAAACTGTCAATAACGGGTTTGGAGAAATCTTTTTAGATGCGTCAGGAGGAACTGTAAAACCTTTCTAATTAGATTGATTTTGGCAGCATTTCGATCCCAAAATGACATAGCCTTAGCTCTTGCATCGTCTGGAATAGCTGCGACATTGCTACCAGGTGGAAGAACTGCTACTTCGGCTTTGCAATTGCCATTGAACATGCAATTCATTGAAACTCCCACGTGCAACATTTTCAAAGCATCCGCCATGGGAAAAATATTGCAGAAATGTAAACTTATTGTTTGGGATGAATGCACAATGGCCCACAATAAATTCGCTCGAGGCTATTGATCGATCATTGCAAGATTTGCGTGGAAACATCAGACCATTTGGGAACGCATTAATATTACTTGCAGGAGATTTCATGCAAACATTACCTGTAATTCTTAGATCGACACTAGCGGACGAAATATATGCTTGCCTGAATTACTCTACTTTGTGGCGCCAGGTAAAGATGTTAAAATTAACTACAAATATGCATGTCCCACTGCAAAACGACTCATCAGCTGAGATATTCTCACATCAATTTCTGGAAATTGGGAACGGAAACGTGCCGATTGATCTGACCTCAGGACGAATTTCATTGCCTCATAACTTCTAGAATTTAGTGATGTCAAAAGAAGAATTGGTTGAAAAAGTTTTTCCCAATATTCAAACCAATTACAAGAATCACAATTGGCTGAGTGAACGAGCTATTCTTGAGGCCAAGAACAAATACGTCTAAGAACTTAACAATATTATTCAGTCTAACATACAAAGCAAGGCAGTCACATACAAGTCCGCCGACACTGAGGTGGAAGCAGATGAAGCGATTAATTATCCAACATAATTTTTTAATTCACTCGATCTGCCAGGAATACTACCACCGCACAAACTGCAATTAAAATTCGGCGTGGCAATTATCATGTTACGAAATATCAACCAGCTAAAGCTTAGCAACGTCATGCGGCTTTCAGTAAAAAATTATTCAGCAACGTCGTAGAAGCAACAATCTTGACAGGACCTTTCAAAGGTGAAGATGTCCTTATTCCTCACATTCCTATAATTCCAACGGATTTTTTTTTATTTTTAATTTTACATGTGATCATGCGAATAAATACAATAAAATTAATACAATAAAACAATTGTCGGGAAACCGACACACTCATACACAAATAGTATAGTCTTCCCTTAACAGTATCCTCTTAAAATTAGAGAATGGGAGACTCCGTGACGTCATCGACGTCGCCGCAGTATTTACATTATTAAACCACTGTTCATACAACAGTTTAATGTCTAAATTGAATAAAAAAGTGTTCAATAAGACTGAATATAATTATTAACACCAAAATATAGCTTGATTCCCTTGTTAACGTAAATTTAACTTAGAAGTGGAAAAAATATTGGAACAAGGGAGGCAGAGCGTCTCTTACAGACGCCACGCTCACACGAAACAATAACAACGCAGCCTTACGCTGCCCATGGCTCCAGAGTTGGTTTAACACCTAGACACCTAATTTACGTGTCAACAACCAACAACACAGCCTATCAACAACTACAACAACGATTGTATCCGGCTTACCAAGTATTTGTTTATTATTCTAGTGCACTGCTTAATATCAAAGGGTATAGTCGGTTATGATATATGAACAACACCAACACCATGTACGTGTACCCCATTTTACAGCCCTCACATACCATGTTATACCTGTATTGATATGTTCAGGGAAAGATATTAACTCTTTGCATCCCATACAGGTAAATTGTGACTTGGAACAGCAAGTAGCTGAGCAGTAGAACTATGTACATGTACCTAGCTGTTGCCAGCCTTGAAGGCCTCCACAGCCGCCATTGGCACCATGAGGCACAGGGCCACACCCACATAGATGCTAACATGACACAGCCTTAGTGGGCCCTTACTACAGGCTCAGATAAGGCCATTCTAGTTATTGTAGTAGTAGTATTCATAACTAGTAATAATTGTTGAAATAATAGTAGATTAGACCACCATATGTGGTATGATAAAATAATATAATTAAACTTAGGTAAACAATTTGTAGTTTAAGAAGGAGCCATTACAAAGTGGTTTAAGCTACAAATTGTCCCCCCAATTTGTGTGAGATTAATTTCAGGCAGTTTTAACAAGTACATACAGTCCACTCAATTTCTTACCTACTAAGAAAAAATAAGATAAACTTTAATTTATTGAAGTCAATTAAAAGAAGATATACTGCCTGGAGTTTTTACCACATAAATTATGGTCCTTTGAACCTAGATGATTATTACAGTTAACCAGTAGGTACATTGCATCTAGATATAAAATCCTGATATACATTAGTAGTGCAATATTATAGCAGAAAGACATTGCTATATTTACATTTTCTAGCCTAACTTTTCAATCTCATAGCAAACAAAACTACAACAAAGCACTATTATTGTTCTGAGGCCTATGCCAAAGAACTATTGTGCCCTTTTCATTACAAGAGGTTGATAAGAGGCTACTTTACTTATAAGTTACTTATAAATGTTTTTGTAATTTAAGTATAAACATTACTTTAATATTGCACCATTACATACTGCATACCACATTGTTTACAGCAAATTCTTGCACAAGGGTAGGACATTTTAGGCTGGTGTTGTACAGCAACCTAGTTTAATTTATTGTGCTAACCTGGTGTAAGGGTAAGAATTTTTTACACTTGTCTAGAGTTGAACATATATTACAACCTAGCAAGTACATATTTTTATGCAGTATTCATGACAACCCGAGTTGTGTTGTCAACCTGATATTCATACATATAATTATAGGTATAATTTAACTATAATCATTTCACCTTTGAGTGTTAACCTGTGTCTCTGTACCAACCAAGAGTGATAATGAAGGGCTAGCTTGCGGAATACCAGCATTGATACAGGCTTACCACTCAAATTATAGCGTGTATGATTATACAGTAGTATATATTTAAATGATAAACAGCTCTAGTTCGGAAACTAGTTGCTTTACTAATTCAAGTGCCAAATAGTTAAAAGTCCATACGACTAGCAAGTACTTTCAAGATGTCTACACTCCAAAATGTAAAATTAACCCTTAGAGCCTTAAAGGGGCATCTCACAAGGCAGATTAACAAATGTGAAGACATGAGTAATCAAACTCCAGTTAATTATGCAGCACTGGAAAACTATCTAAGCTTACACGGAACAAATATGACCGTGTGTTGCAACAAATGAAACAGTATCAAGATTTACTGAACATTCTAGTATTGATGAAGATCGATGAACAACATTCTCCAAGAACACTCTGATTTNTTCAGTCATATTTCCATTCCTTTAGTACTTTAATGCATGCACATGACTGTAAAGTTGTCACCAGTTAGGTGGGTGTAGAGCAGGAATACTGACTGTGTACCTGACTCACCATACAGGTAAAGTGACTTAAAATATATACTTAAAGAAATCGCTACCAGCTTCTTCGCTGCAAATACTAATATGTCTTACAGAACCTTACATCTAACCTACCCTAAGTTAGGCCTTGGTATTCAACCCATTAAGGAATATATAAGTATTAACTTGAATTTTATTTAACTAATAAGTATTAAGTAATAATAATGTAACTAGTAGTATTTAAGATTTAAATATACCATACTATAAAAATACTAATAAGTATTTAACTAACAAATATAAGTAAGTTTTAACTAATTGTTAATTAACAGAATGTTACATTTTATGAAAGCATCTTTGGGGTCGGCCGCTGCCTGAAGACGGGATGAAGAAATGGTTGGGGACTTTCCCTCATAACTAATGCAGCTGTTCGTCCAGCAGCAAAAAGGTACTCTAGCTTGAGCTAGTCATCTGTTGTTGACTTGCAACCTGGGAAGGGTCAGAAGTTCAAACTTGATGGCGGGGAGGGGGGGGGAGGAAAGGAGGAAGAAACGTAGAAATAGTCCTTAATTATATACACACACAGGCTGCCTGTCCCCAAGAAAATTATCTATTATTGATTTTAACAAAGATGATGGTATCAAATGGAGGTATAAGGAATTGTGAGTGTGAGAAGAGACACCAGTGTTGGTCTGGAGCGTCCCCTACATCCACACCAACAGTGTTGGTCTGGAGCGTCTACTACGTACACACCACCAGTGTTGGTATGGAGCGTCTCCTACACCCACACAAATTGTGTTAGTCTGGAGCGTCTCCTACACCCACTCCCACCAGTGTTGGTCTGGAGTGCCTCCTACACTCACGCCACCAGTGTTGGTCTACAGCGTGTCCAACACTCACACCACCAGTGTTGGTCTGGAGCATCTCCTACTCTCACACCACCAGTGTTGGTATGGAGCGTCTCCTACACCCACACAACCAGTGTTGGTCTGGAGCGTCTCCTACACCCACACAACCAGTGTTGGTATGGAGCGTCTCCTACACCCACATCCAGTGTTGGTTTGGAGCGCCGCCAACTCCCACACCACCAGTGTTGGTCAGGACCATATCCTACATCCAAACCACCAGTGTTGTTCTGGAGATCCTCACACACACCCACACCACCAGTGTTGGTCTGGAGCGTCTCCTACACCCACACCACCAGTTTTGGTCTGGAGCGTCTCCTACACCCACACCACCAGTGTTGGTCTGGAGCGTCTCCTACACCCACACCACCAGTGTTGGTCTGGAGCGTCTCCTACACCCACACCACCAGTGGTGGTCGGGAGCGTCTCCTACATCCACACCAACAGTGTTTGTCTGGAGCGTCTCCTACACCCACACCACCAGTGTTGGTCTGGAGCGTCTCCTACACCCACACCACCAGTGTTGGTCTGGAGCGTCTCCTACACACACACCACCAGTGTTGGTCTGCAGCGTCTCCTACACTCACACCACCACTGTTGGCCTGGAGCGTGTCCTACACCCACACCACCAGTGTTGATCTGGGTTGCATCCAAACCTACATCACCAGTGTGGGTGTGGAGCTTCTCCTACACCCACACCACCAGTGTTGGCCTGGACCTTCTCCTACACCTACACCCACCAGTGTTGGTCTGGAGCGACTCATACACCCACACCCAACAGTGTTGGTCTGGAGAGTCTCCTACACTCACACCACCAGTGTTGGTCTTGAGCGTCTCCTACACCCACACCACCAGTGTTGGTCTGGAGCGTCTCCTACACCCACAACCTCCATTGTTGGTCTGGTGCATCTCCTACACCCACATCACCAGTGTTGGTCTGGAGCGTCTCCTGCACCCACACCACCAGTGTTGGTCTGGAACACCTCATACACCCACACCACCAGTGTTGGTCTGGAGCATATCCTACACCCAAACCACCAGTGTTGGTCTGGAGCTCCTCACATACACCCACACACCAGTGTTGGACTGGAGCTACTCACACACACCCACACACCAGTGTTGGTCTTGTGAGTCTCCTTTATCCACACACCAGTGTTATTCTGGAGGGTCTCCTTCACACACACCCACCAGTGTTGATCTGCAGCGTCTCCTACACCCACACACCACCAGTGTTGGTCTGGAGCGTCGCCTACACCCACACCACCAGTGTTGGTATTGAGCGTCTCTTACACCCACACCAACAGTGTTGGTCTGGCGTGTCTCCTACGCCCACACCACCAGTGTTGGTATGGAGCGTCTCTTACACCCACACCAACAGTGTTGGTCTGGCGTGTCTCCTACGCCCACACCACCAGTGTTGATCTGGAGCGTCTCCTACACCCACACACCACCAGTATTGGTCTGGAGCGTCTCCTACACCCCACACCCACCAGTGTTAGTCTGGAGCGTCTCTTACACCCACACCAACAGTGTTGGTCTGGCGTGTCTCCTACGCCCACACCACCAGTGTTGGTATGGAGCGTCTCTTACACCCACACCAACAGTGTTGGTCTGGCATGTCTCCTACGCCCACACCACCAGTCTTGATCTGGAGCGTCTCCTACACCCACACACCACCAGTATTGGTCTGGAGCGTCTCCTACACCCCACACCCACCAGTGTTAGTCTGGAGCGTCTCCTACACTCACACCACCAGTGTTGGTCTGGCGTGTCTCCTACGCCCACACCACCAGTGTTGATCTGAAGCGTCTCCTTCACCTACACACCAGTGTTGGTCTGCAGCGTCTCCTTCACCCACACACCAGTGTTGGTCTGGAGCGCCCCCTACACCCACACAACCAGTGTTGGTCTGGAGCGTCAACTACGCCCACACCACCAGTGTTGGTCTGGAGCGTCTCCTACACCCACACCACCAGTGTTGGTCTGGAATGTCTCTTACACCCACACCACCAGTGTTGGTCTGGAGCGTCTCCTACACCAACACCACCAGTGTTGGACTGGAGCGCCTCCTACGCACACACCACCAGTGTTGGTCTGGCGTGTCTCCTACACCCACACTTCCAGTGTTGGTCTGGAGTGTCTCCTACACCTACACCACCAGTGTTGGTCTGAAGCGTCTCCTACACCCACACCACCAGTGTTGGTCTCGAGCGTCTCTTACTCCCATACCACCAGTGTTGGTCTGGAGCGTCTCCTACACCCCACACCAACCAGTGTTGGTCTGGAGCGTCTCCTACACTCACACCACCAGTGTTGGGCTGGATTGCATCATACACCCACACCAATAGAGTTGGTCTGGAGCGTCTCCTACACCAACCACCAGTGTTGGTCTAGAGGGTCTCCTACACCCCACACCACCAGTGTTGGTCTGGAGCGTCTCCTACACCCACAATATCAGTTTTGGTCTGGAGCTTCTCCTACACCCACAGCACTGGGGTTGGTCTGGGGCGTCTCCTATACCCACATCCACCAGTGTTGGTCTGGAGCGTCTCCTACACCCACACCACCGGGGTTGGTCTGGAGCGTCTCCTACACCCACACCCACCAGTTTTGGTCTAGGACGTCTCCTACACCCATACCCACCAGTGTTGGTCTGGAGCGCCTCCTACACCCACACCCACCAGTGTTGGTCTCGAGCGTCTCTTTTTTTTCCTGATGTCTGGATTGGTCATCAGCCTCATTATTGTGACTATTCTTCTGTTTGAATCCAATATCCAATATCAGCCTGTTTTAAGAAAAAATATTATTTGTTTTTAAATAATTATTCACGTTTAAAACAAAGGCAAAAGACGTAATATTCTTACTATTTCGTCCTAACAAACGTGGGGTCCATGGTTCGAGTCTCCTAGAGCTCAGATTAATGGAATTCTTAGTGCATCAAAAAAGGAGTTGTATGGATTCCCTGGACTCGATCTCCGGACTGAGAGGCGGCGGAGGACACGCCCACATCTGCGCCACAACGGCTCCTGGTTATTCATTAGTGCTCACTGATCTTATCTTGCACAAACACTAACAATGTGATTTGTGGATGGAAAATACCGTATGTTTGCTTGTTTATTGTAAGTTTATTAGTGTATGAATGGTCCAGCTCTGTGACATGAGTTTGTGTATGAATTGACCAGTTCTGTGACATGAATTTATATTTGAATATTAATGCTAGTATTCTTAATGCTCTTGGTCTATGTAATGTGCATGATTGTTTAAATGAATTATGCTTGACATATATATAATTAAATGATTGCTGCATAATTGCCACACCAACACATGCTTATACACAAGTATATATACACATGTATACACATCAGCTATACATACTCATACATATACTTACACATGTATATAGTTAACAAAATACAATTCGTATCCATTATGAATGGACCAGGTTGCCAGGTTACACCCATGTTATCACTGGACTGTGATCTGTATTTATACTTTTAAGTATTTTTGGATTATTTTCTATTTTTATCCCTATATAAAGGAGTAGATATTAGTTAAATTATATTATTGAAAGCTGAGTGACTTTTTTCATCAGTTTGTTTCATTTATATAAAACTGTATTGTTAAATTAATTATTTCTTTCAATCCCTTTTTTACCCAAAATTGTTGCATATGGAATTGTTTCGAACTTTCTCTTGTGTTTGTTTATGCCTGGCATCGATTTCTATACTTCAGTCATATTTACCTTCCTTCAGTACTTTAATGCATGTACATGACTGTAAAGTTGTCGCCAGTTAGGTGGGTGTGGAACAGGAATACTGACTGTGTACCTGTTTGGTGTGTGTGAAGCAGGAATACTGACTGTGTACCTGTTTGGTGGGTGTGGAGCAGGAATACTGACTGTGTACCTGTTTGGTGGGTGTGGAGCAGGAATACTGACTGTGTACCTGTTTGGTGGGTGTGGAGCAGGAATACTGACTGTGTACCTGTTTGGTGGGTGTGGAGCAGGAATACTGACTGTGTATCTGATTCACCATACAGGTAAACTGACTTAAAATATATACTTAAAGAAATCGCTTACAGCTTCATCGCTGCAAATACTAATAATGTCTTACAGAACCTTACATCTAACCGAAGCTAAGTTAGGCCTAAGTATTCAACACATTAAAGAATATAAAAGTATTAATATGAAATTTAGCAAAACTAATTTTGTTTAAACATAATGCTAAATTTTTTGAAAGCATCTTTGCGGTCGGCCGCTGCTTGGGGACAGGTTGCAGAAATGGTTGTGCACGTTTTCTTTTACCTAATGCACCTGTTTAAATAGCAGTAAAATGGTACTCTTTAGCTTGTCAACTGTTGTGGTATTGCATCCTGGGAAGGGTCAGAATTCGTTTTCTAGGGGGTGGGGGAGGAGGGCGTTTGGGACCAAGATATAATCTTAAATTATATACACATACAGGCTGTCTGTCCCCCAAAAATGAATTATTATTGTTGTTAACAAAGATGTAGGTATCAACTGGAGGTATAAGGCAATTGTGAGTGTGAGAAGAGACACCAGTGTTGGTGTGGAGCGTCTCCTACACCCACACCACCAGTGTTGGTGTGGAGCGTCTCCTACACCCACCAGTGTTGGTCTGGAGCGTCTCTGACACCCACACCACCAGTGTTGGTATGGAGTGTCTCCTACACCCACACCCACCAGTGTTGGTCTGGAGCGTCTCTTACACCCACACCACCAGTGTTGGTCTGGAGAGTTACTTACAGCAACAAAACCAGTGTTGGTCTGGAGCGTCTCTTTCACTCACACCCACCAGTTTTGGTCTGGAGTGACACTACCCCCACACCCACCAGTGTTGGTATGAAGAACCTCCAACACCTATACCCACGAGTGTTAGTGTGGAGTTGCATAATCTGTAGTGAGAGGGACGGACACCGCCTAGACAACTATCTACCAGACTGTGAACCTCTGAGAGACATTAGAAATATGTGTATAATAATAATAAACCCAACATTGTTTGAGTTAGGAAAATACTATTTGTCAAATATAGATACTGCTATTAAAAGATTTCCCCATTTTGTCCCCACATGATTACTTAAGAGTTTAAGGGTTGACGAATGTTAATTTTCTTGTTTTGAGAAACTGTTCACTTGAAACAGTTAAACAAGTCCGATCTGTGTCTGGGTACAAGTGAGAGGTTGAACAACCTAGCGGGTTTTCTTCCTATTGGGGAGTGCTGTTCATGCTGCTATTCCGGAGTGTCCACTCACAGGATAAGTGGCGTTTCCCAATAAACTCGCCAATCGGGTCAAAATTAAACAAAAATTTATGAAGCTGCAATAAGAAAGATTTCAGTTTAAATCTCCTATAGTGCCCAAGTGAAAGAAATTATTATTTCCACAATAGTGTGATTAACAATGTATGTGACGTGGGCGTGGATTACTAATTCCTATGTACTTAATGAAAGCCTCGTAGAGCTGAAAAGTTCAGTTGGATAGCGGTTTGCTGCCTCTGAAATTTTTCTTATTGTGTATTCTCTCAATAGTACAGTGGTAGATCTCCTGCCTCACGGCCGTGGGGTCGGCGATTTGAGTCTCCTAATGCCCAAGTTATTGACTTAGTTAAGTTAGCTTAGGTTAAGATAGGTTAGGTCAGGTTAGGTAGGGTTGGTTAGGTTTGGTCATATATCTACATTAGTGTCAACTCAAATTAAAAAAAATATCCCACATATATTGAAATGGATTGTTCTTTCATAAGAAAAAAACTTGAAAAATATATAAATTCAGGAAAACTTGACTTGGCTGATTAAGTAAATTAGGCCTTGCATAGTAGGCCAAGTACTGCGTTTTGGCTACTATAGGTACAACACATATTTATATATGTCGTACCTAGTAGCCAAAACGCACTTCTAGGCCAAATATGCCAGGCCCGATTTGCCTAATAGACCGAGTTATTTTCGTTATTTTCAAAATATTGTTTCCAATTGGTTTATTTAAATTATTATTATTATACTAGCTGTACCCGCCGCGCTTTACTGTGGCTCAGTCTGGTTAAATGGAAAAGAAAGAATACAGAAATTCACGTTTCTAACATGTTTAATTTCACAATTCTTGTGTGTATACAATATTTTTTCTTGTTCCACTGTCTGTGAAGATATAGAGATTGTCTGATTGCGGACTCTACAACACGCAACATATAAATGTCCATGTGAGAAGCAATCAGTGTCTAAATCTAAACCGCACAATTCTAAAGATTGGCCCTGAGCTTTGTTGATATTGATTGCAAACGCCACTCGAACTGTGAAATTACAATCTCTTAAACTGAAATGGCAAATCCATTTGATGAGTGCACCCTGAGCAGCCGTGGAGTGAGGACGTGTCCCGGGCTCCGTGACTGCTGGGGTTGTTTGCCCATTTGGTCGCCAGGTGGTGGGCGTCTCTGCCCTCCCCAGTGTTGTTGCCTGGCTGGCTGCGAGCTGCGGTGGCGGTTCTACCATAGGGGGCCTTCAACTTCCTCCTGTTCTGCATCAGAATTCCGTGGGACTGGAGTTCTCTTGTAAGGCTGGTTATCCAGCCGTTGAGCTAGTGATGTGTGACATGCTTCGTGTCCCAGTGGACGCCGTTTACGGAGTTGAACTTGTTACGGCCCACCGAGTGATTGTCAAGTTCGTGAGGGACGAGGAGTATCGGGACTTCCTCCGTCGGTACGAAGGGCGTTCGTTGCCGTTAGCGGATGGCGCCAGCTCTGTTGCAGTCTCGGACCGCAGTGGTGCCCTGACTTATGTCAGTGTGCACGGTGCGCCCCTGGAGTTCCCTGAAGACCTTCTCCGGCGCTTCTTCGGGAGATATGGTGCTGTCATCAGTGTGCGGGTGAACACGCTTTCCTCAGGAAAGTATGCTGGGAAGCGGACGAACATCCTTACCTTAGGTATGCGCCTGCGGTCGGATATCCCATCTTCTGTCCGGCTGCTGGGTACGACATATATATATATATATATATAATATATTATATATATATATATATATATATATATATATATATATATAT
The DNA here is from genome assembly GCA_020271785.1 of Procambarus virginalis. Taxonomy (NCBI): domain Eukaryota; kingdom Metazoa; phylum Arthropoda; class Malacostraca; order Decapoda; family Cambaridae; genus Procambarus; species Procambarus virginalis. The sequence continues at coordinate 47,418 of WNGS01144428.1, forward strand.
TATATATATATATGTCGTACCTAGTAGCCAGAACGCACTTCTCAGCCTACTATGCAAGGCCCAATTTGCCTAATAGGCCAAGTTTTCATGAATTAATTGTTTTTCGACTACCTAACCTACCTAACCTAACCTAACCTAACTTTTTCGGGTACCTAACCTAACCTAAGCAATAAAGATAGGTTAGGTTAGGTTAGGTAGGGTTGGTTAGGTTCAGTCATATATCTACGTTAATTTTAACTCCAATAAAAAAAATTGACCTCGTACGTAATGAAATGGATAGCTTTATCATTTCATAAGAATAAAATTAGAGAAAATATATTAATTCAGGAAAACTTGGCTTATTAGGCAAATCGGGCCTTGCATAGTAGGCCAAAAAGTGAGTTCTGGCTAATAGGTACGACATATATATATATATATATATATATATATATATATATATATATATATATATATATATATATATATACTAATATATATAATATATATATTAGTATATTTTGGTAGCAGTCTTTCCTGTAGACATATATTATTAAATATGACCGAAAAAGTAAGATTAATAATTGTAACACGAATTTTCTCGATCTTCCTTATTTTCTTTTTACTGTTGTTGGTAAATGAAAAATCAATTCTCCAAAATTCATTTTTATTTCTAGTCTGACGGACACTTGAGCGCGTTTCGTAAAACTTATTACATTTTCAAAGACTTTAGTTTACACACACAACAACAACTTGAACTGAACAGAGTTTAGACAGCTTTGATTTTCTTTTTTATACCTGCATTTGGGTGAGGTGACGTGTTACAATGGTTTTTAGATGAGGTGAAAACAAACTTTCAACAAAACACAGAACACGGAACAATGGGTATAAGCTAAAGGGAAGAATAGATCTGTAACTGCAGATGGCCTATTGGCCCATATTTCTTGATGCTTTATATTGGAGCGGAGTCTTGAAGTGGGTAGAATATAGTTGTGCATTAATGGCTGTTGATTGCTGGTGTTATATATATATATAATATATATATATATATATATATCTATATATATATATATATATATATATATATATATATATATATATATATATATATGGCCACGCGTTGCCACAGCAACGCGTGGCCGGGTACTGCTAGTCTATATAAATAAAAATGGAAATGTTCGTTTGTTCAAAATCGCTAATCTCCGAAAGTTCTTCACCGATTGCTTTGAAATTTTCACACAATGTTCCATTCGCATCAAAGCAGTTTTTACATACATTTTATATTGATGTCACGTCTGTGACGGAAAAAAACGTGCTTTTTTTGGAAAAACTGTTTTTTCATGTGTTTTTTATGTGAAAGAAATCTTCGAAACCTCTTTACCGATTGCTTCGAAATTTTGACATGACGTTGCATTCGAATAGGCGCGTGTTTCTATATACCTACTATATACACAACTTACCTGTGACGGGAGAAAGCATGCTTTTTTTGAAAACAACGCCATCTGTTGGATGTAAGAGCAACACAAGCTGTANGCACTAGTGGTAGACGCAACACCAGGGGTCAGAAGGCACTAGTGGTAGACGCAACACCAGGGGTCAGAAGGCACTAGTGGTAGACGCAACACCAGGGGGCAGAAGGCCCTAGTGGTAGACACAACACCAGGGGGCAGAAGGCACTAGTGGTGAGACGCCAAAACACCAGGGGCAGACAGGCCCTAGTGGTAGACGCAACACCAGGGGGCAGAAGGCACTAGTGGTAGACGCAACACCAGGGGGCAGAAGGCACTAGTGGTAGACGCAACACAGGGGGGCAGAAGGCACTAGTGGTAGACGCAACACCAGGGGCAGAAGGCACTACTGGTAGACGCAACACCAGGGGTCAGAAGGCACTAGTGGTAGACGCAACACCAGGGGGCAGAAGGCACTAGTGGTAGACGCAACACCAGGGGTCAGAAGGCACTAGTGGTAGACGCAACACCAGGGGTCAGAAGGCACTAGTGGTAGACGCAACACCAGGGGTCAGAAGGCACTAGTGGTAGACGCAACACCAGGGGCAGAAGGCACTAGAGGTAGACACAACACCAGGGGCAGAAGGCACTAGTAGTAGACGCAACACCAGGGGGCAGGCACTAGTGGGTAGACGCAACACCAGGGGGCAGAAGGCACTAGTGGTAGACGCAACACCAGGGGTCAGAAGGCACTAGTGGTAGACGCAACACCAGGGGTCAGAAGGCACTAGTGGTAGACGCAACACCAGGGGGCAGAAGGCACTAGTGGTAGACGCCACGAACCGTGTGTAACAACATGTTCACTTGGGTCCCTTGTGTGTAACAACATGTTACACTTGGGTCCCTTGTGTGTAACAACATGTTCACTTGGGTCCCTTGTGTGTGTAACAATATGTTACACTTGGGTCCCTTGTGTGTAACAATATGTTACACTTGGGCCCCTTGTGTGTAACAATATGTTACACTTGGGTCCCTTGTGTGTAACAACATGTTACACTTGGGTCCCTTGTGTGTAACAATATGTTACACTTGGGTCCCTTGTGTGTAACAATATGTTACACTTGGGTCCCTTGTGTGTAACAATATGTTACACTTGGGTCCCTTGTGTGTAACAACATGTTACACTTGGGTCCCTTGTGTTTGTGAATGAATGGACTAATTCTGTGACATTCGAGATTTAATATTTAATATTATTGGTATCGTTGATACCGATGTCGAACAAGATAATATGTAAGACTACATCAATATTGTATATATATGTTATCTCTAAATAAATGATGAATAACTTGAATAAACACTTACGTGTGCAAACCTGAGACACATCTTTACCTGCGAAAATTATTTTTTTTAAATTTCTGAATTTACTTTATTATTATTCTCGATTTCTTATTTTTTTTCCCTTTGTGCAAAAAATATTAACTTGTTCCTCAGGTTGTGGCAGCAACCACAATTTTAAGTCTCATCAGCATAAATGAAAGATTACTTGAGCGTCAGGAGGTATAAACGCCCCGGACAATAACCAGGAGACGGGGCCCAAGAGCTGCATCTCGCTTACCATACACAGAACTACTTAAGCATTTCACAACAAGACAGTGAGAAGCGTTTAGGTGATCAAAAAACTGTTATATTAATAACGTTCGTCACACCATTAACGAAATTATCTGTAGAAGATTTCTATATTTTAATTGTAAATTTACTAGATTTTTCAGGTAATTATATGCGGTCGAACTGAATAAAGCAAAACAAATTATTATTTCGTGTTACGAAAAAGGAGCATACACTAAGGAGAGGCTGGACGTGTGGAGTGTGAGGCCGCGGAGGACGCTCCCTCACCTGTGCTGCTGCGGCTCCTGATTATTCCTGCATGGTCACTGATCTTATCTTTTGTAAACACTGAGGTTATGATTTGTGGAAGTAAGGCGCGCGTGTGTGTGCGCATGTTTCTTGTAAGATTGTGTGCGTGTTTGTGTGTGGCGGCAAATGTTTTTTGACATTCCTCTTTGTGTACAGATATTAATGGTTGTATTGTTGAAGCTCTTTAACTACATTAGATCTATCAAAGAAAATGTTATAAAACTGTCTTTAAACGAATGATAAATGGACAATAAACGCTCAATAACATGTCCTCGCTCAGACAAAAACATGCGCACACAGGTTTACTCAGAAGCACATATGCACACAGCTTTATACAGAGGCACATATGCTCTCCGGTTCGCACAGAGGCATATTCACCCATGTACACATAGGCACATGAGTATATAGATCCACAAACAAGCACATGTGCACACAGGATTATAGTGAGGCATATGTGCATACTAATTTGCCCTGAGGCACATGTGTACACAAACGCGCATGATCACACAGGTTCACACATAGGCACATATCAACACAGGTACATACAGAAGCACATGTGCACACAGGTAAACACAGAGGCACATGTGCACACGGATACTACATAGACACAGGTATTTACTACACACGATAAATTCTTGGGGTTACATTAACTGACCAAACGGTGGTGAGCTCCAGCCCTGATTTAATCGTATTTTTTCTTTTAACTTCTTGTGTTTAATATATTTACTTCCTTGTTGTGTTGTGTGTGAGTTCGTGTGTGTGTTTACATGGTCCAGCTCTCTTACACGTGAGCTTATGTAGGAACACCAGTGTTACTGTTCTTGTACTACATAATGTGTGTGTTTACATGCTCCTGCTCTCTTACACGTGAGCTTATGTAGGAACATCAGTGTTACTGCTGGTAGAAGTCTGGAGTAACATTGGTGCTGGGGACGGGTCCTTCAGGGCCAGATGGTAGAGGTCTGGAGTAATATTAGTGCTATGGACGGATCCTTCAGGGCCAGACGGTAGAGGTCTGGAGTAATATTAGTGCTGTGGACGGGTCCTTCAGGGCCAGATGGTAGAGGTCTAGAGTAATATTAGTGCTGTGGACGGGTCTTCAGGGCCAGATGGTAGAGGTCTGGAGTAATATTAGTGCTGTGGACGGGTCCTTCTGGCGCAGATAGTAGAGGTTTTGAGGTGACTGTTTTAAAGTACCAGTTGTTGAATTGCAAGAATTTCAACCTGAGGATTGCTCCATTGGTTTTGTTTGATTTAATGATTAATGGTTTGGTCATTATATCTTCACCAACGTTATTGTGACTCCTCGCCTGCTTGAATCCAATATTCACTCAGCCTGTTCTAAAATGTATCAAGAGTTATTAAATTATTATTCACGTTTAAAACAAAGACAAAAATGTAATATTATTAGTGTTTCAGCCCAACACACGTGTGGTCCACGGTTCGAGTCCAGTAGAGCCCAGGTGAATGGAAATCTTTGTGCATCAATAAAAAGGAGTAAATATACTCACGGGACTCGATCTCCGGACTGTGAGGCGGCGGAGATCGCGCCCACATCTGAGCAACAACGCCTCCTGGTTATTTATTTGTGCTCACTGATCTTATCTTGCACAAACACTAACAATGTGATTTGCGGATGGAAATAACGTATGTTTGCTTGTTTATTGTAAGTTCACTAACCTATGAATGAACCAAAACTGTGACATGAGTTCGGATATGAATGGACCAGCTCTGTGACATGAGTTTGTGTATGAAAGAACCAGCACTGTGACATGAGTTTGTGTATGAATGAACCAGCTCTGTGACAAAAGTTTGTGTATGAAAGAACCAGCACTGTGACATGAGTGTTTGTATGAATGGACCAGCTCTGTGACATGAGTTTGTGTATGAATGGACCAGCTCTGTGACATGAGTTTGTGTATGAGTGGACCAGCTCTGTGACATGAGTTTGTGTATGAATGGACCAGCTTTGTGACATGAGTTTGTGTATGAGTGGACCAGTTCTGTGACATGAGTTTGTGTATGAATGGACCAGCTCTGTGACATGAGTTTGTGTATGAGTGGACCAGCACTGTAACATGAATTTGTGTATGAAAGGACCAGCTCTGTGACATGAAGTTTGTGTATGAGTGGACCAGCTCTGTAACATGAATTTGTGTATGAATGGACCAGCTCTGTGACATGAATTCCTGTATGAAAGGACCAGCTCTGTGACATGAGTTTGTGCATGAGTGGACCAGCTCTGTGACATGAGTTTGTGTATGAGTGGACCAGCTCTGTAACATGAATTTGTGTATGAATGGACCAGCTCTGTGACATGAGTTTGTGTATGAATAATAATTTTAGTATTCTTACTGCTCCTGGTTCATTAAAAGTGTTGGATAATGTAAATTTATTGTAATTTACAAATATAAATAAATCACTGAGTCATAATTAACACACCAAAACATGTTAATACGCAAGCAGATATTCACTGCTTGTGTAATGTGTAATATGTAATATGTAATATGTAATATTGGAAATGAGTCAAATTCAAAGACTTTCATTGCCAGATAGTAGAGATCAGGAGTAATATTAGTAATGTGGCCGCGTTCTTCAGAGCCAGATGGTCTAGAGTAGTATTATCGCGTTGGATGCGTCCTTCAGGGCCAGACCATTGAGGTTTGAAATAATATTATTGCTCTAGACAGATCCTTCAGGGTCAGATGGTCTGGAGTAATATTAGTGCTGTGTACTCGTCCTTCTAGACAAGATGGTAGAGGTCTGGAGTATTATTAGTGTAACAAACAAGGTCTGTTGTAAGAATTATTCAGAAGGTTCCAGAAGGCTCGGGTAGAGACCTGACCCCAAGCACATGGGAGCATCTTTCCCCAGCGAATTAGCGGTGAAAATAATCGCCTTTGTTCTCAAGAGTTCGTATAATGAATCATCCTATAATATTCACTTATTTAGAGAAATTAGCTTTCATTCAGTTTGCATTCAAATTGTATTGTATAGTATTACTGTTTATAATATCAAGAGTATTCTCATTATTAGAAGAAGGAGTTTTAAGTCACCATCAGTGACGTCACGAGCGAGAACTAGGCTGTGAGGCGGAGTGACCGAGGTCATAGGTCACCAGTTGCCATGTCCTCTATTTTTCTCAAAGGTCAAATAGCTATTTTGTAATTGGGAATAGCTTTTCCTTAAAGATGCTTGTATAATTTAACTTCAGTACAATAAATCAACCAAGCTGGAATATTCAGTACAACAGAGGTTAATTGTTATAACTTAAGCCTGGCAAAGTAACTTAGATACTTAGACTATGCGGAAGGATACTCTGCTCTGGCGTAGGGGTAGAGGAGCAGAGAGGACAAATCAGTGTGGTTTCAGCAGCAACTGGGAGAGGTCATCCATCTCACCTCTTCCCCAAGGCAACACAACATCTAGCTGCCTATAGAAGGTAAAAGTTGCTTGGAGTTTCTTAGGAATAGTCAACTCATTGCCGTTAAATATTCAGTCAGGGAGTGTTCAAGTTAGGGAGTGCCAACTATTTAGATCTTGCTTAGTTTTGAATAAATTAATTAGCTTAATGTGCATTTTTATTATTTCCATTTTTCTTTTGTATTTTTTGTGAAATTGTCCTTGTCACGTGGTCCCCACGTGGCAGAGTTGAATTGGACGCCGATTCTAACATCCAATCAGGATTATCATCCCTGTTGATTTTAATTAACTCCACACGTAAGATCCAAGGTTATTTGGTATTAGTTGGGGATCAAGCCCCCAAGGATTGATTGATTAGCATGGTCGATCCAGACCTCGATCATTGCTCATTTGGTTACTGGTGGCAGCGGAAAGGAGATCCGAGAAATTTGCTAGAAGTCTATTTCACGTCTTTCGGGTGTAGAATCTTGAGACGGTCGTTCGTCTTGAGACCACGTGGCGTGGTGTTGGCTAGAGTAAAAGTCTTGGGGTCCCTTGGTAATGAACTAAATTAAGAATACGGGTACAGAGAGAAAAATGGGGAAAGTAGACGAGAGAACCCCTCCCGTGTTACAATGTGCACAGCGGTGGTTTCAACAATTTTGTTTGAATTGTTGAAAGGCTCACGCGTCTAGCCATTCGGACACGTGCGTAGATGGTAGGGAGGACAGCCGCGAGCCAGGATTAGCAGTGCGCCTCACGACAGTGCGTTTGAGTGGGGATTGGCGAATCTTGAGTTCATGAGGGCTGATACGATTAAGGATTAGTTAGTAAGTAATTCTGTTCAGTTTTATTGGTTAAGGAGACCGCTCCGAGTTTATTGGACTGGGTACCATACTCGACCCATTGCAATAGATTCAGAGGTGTTGGGAGCCATCATACTCTCAACAGAAGTTCCTTGTGGGCTGTCTGGGCGGATTTATCTGTGGGACGCCAGGAGATAGGTCCGAGGGCGTTGTTAGACGACTCAAAACGCTAAGGAAAAACGTAAATCCGTGAAGGGCGTTGCGGCCTCCGAGGGACGGACTAGTAAACTACCTAGCAGCGATTCAACAACTAAGTGATCGCACACTTAGTGGAGGTTGAGTCGTCCCTAGTCATAATTGTTGCTGAAAGCTGCGTGTTGCTCTGTTAGAATCTAGACGGTCGAGACCCCTAGGCTAGGTATGGTACGGCGAGCCGGTAGGAGCAATTATAGTATTAAGTCGAGTGTATCTTTAAATTAAGTATAATTAAATCTATAAAGTAATTTCGTTTAATTGCGTTTTCTAGAGATTAAAAATTTTTCCCCTAAATTCAATCCCCGGTTAAAATTTTTCCCAAGTGTTCAGTATTTTCGTGTATATTAGGCTAAGTGCGTACATTAAGTCTTGCTATTCCTTATTATATTAGTCTAAGTCAGAGGCGTTGATTCTAGAGCGTAGTTAATCCTCTGGATTTAGGATTGTATGTCGGTCACGATAGTTAGGTGAAGCAGTTTATGTTAAGGGATAGTAATTTTCGTGGAAATATTTCTAAGTATTTTGGGATAAGTTTTCGGCTAAGTCAACGTTGGAAAATCGTTAACTGTAATTAATTTGTATTAGTGGGTTACGTATATGATCTGGGCATCATTAGGATTCTCCAGTCGTTGCGAGTGATATTGTTTCTAGTTTTACCAGTAAGACGGTAGAATTGTTTTAGACTTAGAATTTTTTTTGTGGAAAAATTTTCTAAGTCCAGCTTGGGCTAGATTCGTACATTTTGGCGAAAATTCGAATTCTCAAGTTTCGTGTATATTCTGGGGCCAGCATTACTCTCCAGTGCACGCAAGGGACGTAATCCTGTTCTTAAGCATTAAACAGTGATAATTACATTTATGCCGAATTTAGTTATTTTTCGAGAAAATCGAGTTGTAATTTTGTCAGAGTCCACTTGAGGTGAAAATCTCGGATTTTGACGAAAAATTCGAATTAATGAGTGTTGCAACCGCCCGATGTGTCAGTATTGTTTTGTATACAACGTCAGTATTAAGTAACAGCGTATTCATATCTGGGAACGGAAAACCCCATTTTAGCGAATTAAGGGAGTTTGCGATATTTTTGGGTGATAGATCTTTTCTCGAAGTCAGAAAAAGTGGCAGAGTCCAGCATTGAAAAAAAACGCAGTTTTTGATGAAAATTCAACTTTTGACAAGACAATATATGTCTGGGAGTCTATATTAATCGCTAGAGCGGTTTGGTAACGTAAAACTAGTTATTTTCCTTCAGAACAAAAATTTTGATTTTTCAGCGTTTAAGCGAAAAAGCGCGGGACTTAGTTTTTCAGCGCAGCTGGCCCCGCTCCATCAGTCATCAGTGGCCACGCTGCTCACTTCAAGTGCGTTTAGTATTAAAGTACAGTAAATATTCTTTATTAATCTATCACGAGTGCTGCGCGTTAGTTATTTTATCATTTTAAATTGTTTTATATGAATTAGATTCTTTAATTTTTTTAACGTAAAGGACTTAGGTTTCAGTAATAGAACGGCGGGTTACTTCAAGGTTAGGCACGAGTGAGGGGCAGACGCTCATTCATCGAATTCACTTCAGCGATTCTCTCGATTAATCGTTGTCTTTCCTACTTTGGGAATTTAGTTAGTTTTCTCTTGGAAAAGAGTTGTGTTTTTATTTGTGCAAGTTCACGGTTGTAGTGAGTCCGGGTCGAGGGTGTATTGAAGAGTAGTTACAAGAGACATGGCACACCAGCAATCACAGGACATGCTTAACCAAGACAGTGACCAGTCAGTGGCGACCAGTGGGAGTGGAAGTGTAGAGGATCGCACCTCTTCCGACACCACTGGGGACCGCTCGGGTAGCTCAGCTGACGTCACAGGTGGAGTCAGTGGGACTGAGGCGACGGGGTCGCGGGTTCTGCATGGGACTGGGCAGCCGGGGGTATCTTTCCGTGCCAGTGCAGATACGATTATTGACATGAGTGGGGAGTCTAGGGAGGATGATTCGTCCCAAGAGTGGGGGGAGCCGTCTTGGGTTCCCACACACATGACATCGACGCCACACCAACAGCAGGAACTACCTCACAGAACAATACCACAATACCTGGGTACACCTCACCCATCACGACAACCTCAACCCTATCTCCTATACCAACCCCATCCTCAATTCCTATACTCACCCCATCCTCATTTCATATACCAACCCCAACCTCCATTCCTATACCAACCCTTCCTCCAACCCCAGGCCACCCCTTACCCATTCCAACCTCAGGCCACCCACACCATACCCGAACCCCATCCTCAACCCAGTTCCCAACCCCAGGGCCCACCCACTTCCAGTAGCCCCGCGTCATACAAACCGGGAATTATGAGTCTGATTCCCAAGATGACTCTGCCGACACTCAGAGGTACGGAGTTGCCGCTTATTAAGGTGGAACGCAACCGCCGAGTGGAAGACTGGCTTTGTCAGATTAGTTCGATGCTGGAGGCTGTCCCAGAGGATAGTTTGAAAATTACTCTCGCTATGGGGTCTTGCGTGGACGTAGCCGGTCCACTGGCGAGATTGTCAGAGTTTCAGCACCTGACGACTTGGCCTCAATTTGTCCAAGCGATTAGGGACAGATTCAAGGAAAAGGTGTCAGAAGATGAGGCTCATTTTTATCTGCAGTCACTTAAGAGGGATGACCGCAGCACTGTTAAGGATTTCGGGACACTATTAAAGAGCAGGGTTGACGACCTCACTACGGAACTGGGGTTAGATTCGAGTCAGGCAGAGCGATTAGCCAAACAATTGTTCTGCAAAACGTTGCCTTCTGCTATGGGGCCATTTTTATTTGCGGAAGGAGCGTTGGTGAGCTATAAAGACCTAGTCCAACAGGCCGCCACAGCTTTAGACAGGCAGACGCGCACAAGGACATCGGGCGCTCACTCGTCCCCATACGTAGAGGCGTTAAGTCAAGGCGGGCGGGACAAACTGAGTAACTGTAGCGCGGGTTCATTAGACGGGACGCAGCCCTCAGCTGCAAGTTCGAGCCACCCTGCGCGGGGTACCAACAGAGATCCGCGGAGGTGTTACTCCTGCGGGAAGCGCGGGCATATACAGAGGGACTGTAAAGTCACTACTACGAAAGCATGAAAGCAGGCTACTAGTGATGGTAGGCCTACTTTTGAGGTGAAAGTGGAAGGTGTAAGATTGACAGCTTTTGTTGATACAGGAAGCCAGGCAACTGTAATTAAGAAGTCAGCCTTCAGCAATTTTAAGTATGCACGTCTTGAACGTTGCGCAAAGACATTAACAGCGGTCAATGGGGAAAAGATTGAGATCGTTGGTCAAGGTACAGTTACTTTTGAAATTGATGGGGAATTGCAGCCTCACACATGTACGATCGTAGAGAACCTTGATTTTCCTGGTCACATCATAATGGGAACTGATTTTCTGTCGCGATTTGATTATTCCTTGTCTGCTCAAAAAGGGGCTAGGAACTGCAGGTTGCGGTTGGGACAGACTTCCTACCCAGTGGAGATGATCGACCATCCGCCAGTTGTAGCTTCAATTAAGAGGAAGCAGAAATATAATGTGCACTATCCAAAATTGATTTTTAAGTCTCTTCCAGACACAGTTAAGAGGTCATGCGCATTGCATGCATTGACTAAACAGAGTTGCCCACCACATTCTGTTAAATTTATTAAAGTAGCCGTGGGACGTCACATACAACCAGGTACCACCCTTCAGGTGGCTGGGAGATGTGATAGCTTATTAATTCCTCATCACTTAATTGTAGTGCTCGATAAAGGTGCACGCATTCCAGTTGTCAATCTTTCACATAAGACTTTTCGCTTCAGGGCAGGTGATAGGGTATCTCAGGGAACCATGGTGGAGGACACAGAAATCTTTCGCCATGAGTCAGCTGAGACGCCAACCGTCACTGCACAATGTAGTGCATTGAACATGTTAGATACTAAAACACCATCAAAAGTACAGTACGAGACGAGAAATGTTGCACAGAACGTAGAAGTAGAAAAATTAATTTCAGCACTTGATTTGCAACATGTTACACAGGCGGATAGGAAGGCACTGAGAGGAGTTTTGCGAAAATTCCCGAAATTATTTGCGACAGAGGATGACCAGATTGATCTCCTTGATAAGATTGAGCACACCATTCCAACTGGTGATCATTTGCCTGTGTACACGAGACAGTGGAGGTTGCCGGAACAGGCAAAGAACGTTATCAGGGAGGAGTGCCAGAAAATGTTGAGACAGGGCGTGATAGAGCCTAGTACGTCACCGTGGCTCTCTCCTGTTGTGCTAGTTCGGAAACCGGACGGTAGTTATCGTTTCTGTGTTGACTACCGGAAGGTGAACGAAATAACTAAGGGTGATGTGTATCCGTTGCCCCGAATACAGGAGATTATAGATCAATTTGGTGCTGCTAAGTATTTCTCAACTCTTGACGGGAAATCGGCGTATTGGGCGATTCCGGTGGCAGAACAGGATAGGGATAAAACAGCATTCTCGGATGGTAGGCACACTTATCAATTCCGTAGGATGCCGTTTGGGTTAAAGACAGCGCCTTCGTCATTTCAGAGGGCCATAAACTACATCCTCAGTCCGCTCCTGGGTAGGCATTCTTTAGCGTACCTGGATGATGTTGTGATATATTCCAGGACGTTTGAGGAACACCTACGGGACTTGACTGAGACTTTGACGTTGTTAGATCAGGCAGGGTTCAAGCTTAACGTTCAGAAAAGCACCCTGGCGGCTCAGAAATTCAAATTTCTGGGGTTCCAGGTGTGCCCAGACGGTATCCGACCTGACCCAGATTCTTGCCGCGCCATTGCTGACATGCCTACTCCAAGGACAGCAAAGGACGTGCGTAGGTTTTTGGGGGCGGCCGGATATTTTCGTCGTCATATTGAAGGTTTCGCTGGCATTTCAGCACCCCTGACTGATCTGACAAAGAAAAATGCGAAGTTCGTGTGGAAATCTGAGCATGACGAGGCCTATCGCAAACTGAAAGACCAACTAATCACGACACCGGTATTGGCGATTCCTGATTTTGAGAAAGAGTGGGAGGTGCACACCGACGCCAGCGGTATAGCTATTGGCGGGTGCTTAATTCAGCGAGATGCGGATAATTTACCCCATCCAGTAGCCTACTTTAGTAGAAAGGTCAAAGGACCTGAAGTTCGCTATTCAGCTACGGATCGGGAGGCACTGGCAGTAGTAGAATCAGTTAGGTACTTCGAATCTTACCTATTTCAGCGTCACTTCGTAATTTACACTGACCATAGAACGTTAACACACATATTTAAGAAGCGAACAAAATGCCCACGAATGTCACGCTGGTCTCACGAACTTTCTGCCCACTCATTCCAGATTTTGTACAAGCCTGGTCCAGCACATGGTGTTCCAGATACGCTAAGTCGAAACATAGCGGCTGTTCAAGTTAATGAAAATATTGAAACGATTCCATCAGATAAAATGCGAGAGTACCAGATGAACGAGCCCAGATGGAAAGAAATTATTGAGTATTTAGAAGGAGGAAAATACCCGAAAAAGAAAAAGAATTTACCTATTCATGATTTTGAAATGAAACAGGGCGTCCTGTATTATGTTATTAGCCAGAATGATAGGGCAGTATTTCAATTAGTTATTCCGGACGCGTTGCGGTCATCAGCGTTAAAGCTTGCGCATGCATCGAAAATTGCAGGACATCCGGGGGTCTTTAAAACCCACTTAAAGGCAAAGTCTCTAATTTATTTCCCAGGATTACTTTCTGAAGTAATCAATTTCGTGAAGTCGTGCAATCGTTGCCAGAGGAGAAAAGGTACCCTTAAGGTACAAGCCCCACTTCAGGAATTTCCTGAAATTCGTGAACCTTTAGACCGGGTGGGGGCCGATTTGATTGATTTACATCACAGTCATTCAGGGAATAGATACGTTTTGGTGCTAGTTGACCATTTGTCTAGGTACACTACACTAGTTGCATTACCTCAGAAGGATTCTCGTACGGTTGCAGATGTGTTCTTGCGTAGGTTCGTTACTGTATTCGGACCTCCTAAAGTTTTAGTCTCTGACCGGGGTCAAGAATTCAATGGGAATATATTTAGAGAAGTTTGTAAGATTTTAGAGACAACCTCGGCTTTTACAACAGCCTACCACCCACAAGCAAACGGAATGACGGAACGGACTAATCGTTCAGTCAAGGATATGCTTGCAATCCTTGCTGAACATGACGCAAACACCTGGGATGAACACCTACCCTATGTTCAGTTAGCCTTGAATACTGCCATCCACCAATCAATTAACACCCAACCACTTCATTTGTTTACTGGTAATTCATGCAATTTCCCCTCAGGTCTGCTTAACAGACATAATGCTGCATACGGGGAGGACTATCCTTCAGAGGTCCTTGGAAAAATGAGAAATGCATGGAATATTGCAGCTGAGGCGTCCAAGAAAGCACGGAATTGGTATGCTCATTTTTATGACAAGAAAGTGCGCCCTCTTGAGTTGAAGGAAGGAAGCCTCGTATTGAGAGTGAATGAGACTGCGCCCGCCAATCAGAGCAGGAAACTAGCTCCGAGGTGGCGAGGACCATATAGAGTAGTTAAAAAGGTGGGGCCAGTGAATCTTGTTATAAAAGGAGTATTCGAGGACCAGGTGGAAAGGACAATTCATGTAAATAAATTGAAACATTATCATGCTAGAGAGGAATTAGAACTGCCTTCAGCAGGTCTAGTTCCTGACTCAGCAGTGCTGACTCATGGCTTCACCGGCGAGTCAGGGGATGAGGCAACCCGTCCTCACACAAGACAGCACATATATGACTTAATGCTTAAAGTCTATATGTTGAATGTGATTTAGTACATATGTGGTATATTCCCAGTTACCTTTTTTACCAAGGCCCAAACTCTTCCTCACGTACCAATTTACGTCTCACAGTACCCGTCCATCAACGTAGATAGCAGAATAGTCGTGATTGGTTCAATTATAATGAAAATTGAAGTTTTCAGGTCCCACATGGGTTGTGAAATTTACCTATTATTGTCCATGCTCTTAGAATATTGCAGATCAGCTACATCCTATTGAAGGTTCGTAGTTTTGTTTTGAGAAATATTAGTTGTTCTTAGTAAATTATAATAAGCACTACAAATTATTAAATAGAATAACAGTGCTTCACCAATCAATATTATATACCATAGATTGTGCCTTAAAAATATTTAAAGAATGTTCTGTATCACCGCTAACAGAAAACGAAGTTATGTTGTCTATGGGGTAAACTACTGCAAACAGGATGGTATGGTGTCTATTATATCAACTATAGGATGGGTATAGGGTTCACTACCACCTGTTAGGTAGGTAAGGGGATCCAATACCACCCGCAGGATGGGTATGGGGGTCACATCCACCCACAGGATGGGTATGGGGATCACATCCACCCAAAGGAAGGGTATGGGGTCCAATACCATTCACTGGATGTGTATGGTGTCCACTACCACCGACAGGATGGGTATGGGTCTCACACCCACAGGATGGGTATGGGGTCCAATACCACCCACAGGATGAGTATGGCGTCCACTATCGCCCACAGGATGGGTATGGGGCTCCAACCACCCATAGAATAAGTATGGGGTCCAATAACACCCACTGGATGTGTATGGCGTCCATTGCCGCCCACATGATGAGTATAGGGTCTTATATAAATAAGAGCTTCATTTTAAATATATTACAATAGACATATTTATAGCTCAAGTGAAGATACATATGTTTTTATAGTAGCGCTCAGTAGCTTGTCGGGCATGGAGTGCAGACGCCTACGCACTTGCCGATATATTGTATAATTAACAAAGATACGCTAATAAATCCTAAAATCTTATATGCCTCCAGAAAGACCGAGATATGAACATTATTATGATTGCACCAAATGAAACATATCATGTTCGAGAACAAAGATATATCAATTTTAAATTAAGTTTCGACTCTTGCTTGGGCGAGAGAGATGGGGCGACTCTCGCCCCATCTATTGGAGATTCTGTCCACTAAAGACCCAAAGCTACTCAAACCCTCTTAGCAATATTTAAGTAATGAAGTAATATGGTATATTTACTCACTATAATGTGGGTGCTGAATGCAGAACATGAGAAAACATATATTTACTCCAAACTAATGTAATTTCATTATGAAGAAAGTAAATAAGTGTTGGGTATCTGGGGCTTGAACTCAGAAAAATAAATTGTTTAATTGTTATATTAAAATTAATCGAAGGACCACCCGCTTTTGAGAAAAGAGGGAAAACAAATAAAATTGATCATTAGAATGACACCAGAGAACCAGTGTCTATGGATAAACATTCAATGGATATTCACTTGAAAATAATGAAGACTGTAATTATTAATTAAAGTCAAAGCCTCAAATATCAACATTGGGGGGTTATTTCTAGAAATTCATATATATCTAGGAACCAGTGTGGTTCGTCACTAGTTCATTATGCATGGAATTATGGTAAATCTAACTACAACATATGTAAATATATGGTAATCAAAATTATTCATTTAAGCTCATATTATAGAAGCAATAATTAAATTGAATAAATTTATAAGAAAAAATGGGTCTTAGCTGTAAGACGATTTCTAACGCCAGTTCATCACTCGTCCTCGTAATCACAGAATCCCCATAGATAAATGACTCGAGGTAAATAACACGATGGATGACAATCTTGTTGGCGTCTCAAATACACGCTGTAATACAAGAAATATAAAGTAGCAATTGACTAGGCTACAAAATTGTGCTCATATATTCATGAAGCTGAACTGAGTAATAAATATTACTAACGTTTGATTATATTTAATCTCTCTTCCTAACGACAAACTACTCACTAAGGCTCTAAATTACTAGATGCATCTACAAGAAAGAAACCTGTGAGCGTAACCGAGTACTAAGGTTTGCCGAGAGGAGCGTCTGCTGGACTGTGTTCACTGCTGTGCACACTTATTCACGGTCCGGATGGTAATTGTAGACGCTAGGTTCACTATTGAGGCACTAGAGAACACTGGCAAGTAAATTCCACTTATTAATTGAGTGTCGACGTAATTCTTATCGACAAGAATTCTCAATTAATGCCACGTGTTCCACCACGTTGTCTCGCGTGCGTGCCTTGTTGATGTCGTAATGGCGTAATGGCGTCTCCCTCCCCCCGCTCTCGCATTCACCACGGAAATTATTAAACACAAACTATTCTTTCCCGCGTAATTATGGATAAAAATGCGATAATATGAACTGGGTTGAAATTATAGGGAATTAATAATTATAATATTCTCGATAAATAATCTCTAGCGAGAAATGGAGATAATATTTATACTTCTCCAGAGCATTCGAACGTAACAGAATAAAAACTGTTACTGAATAATTTTATTAATAACTCTTGATTTACATTATCAGGAGTAATATTATCAACAATATGCTCAGATTAATTTATATAACACTACGGTTAGTGGTGTTAAGAGCTACTGCAAATGTAAGTTAATATTAATTTATCATAAGATAATAATGGATGATAAGTGTTGGGAATTTCCAACATAACTCCGGGGGGAGAAAACTCGGGTCGCAGTGCCATGTTGAGTACTGACGTACCTATCCCGAAGTTAGTAGGTTAGTATGTTAGTATGTTAGTACACACACAACGGATGTCCCGTAAATGTCAAGGACATACAAGAATTTGAGATATGAAAAATTAATGTCATAATTAATAGTTTACACAAGTTAATGATTGAATCATACAATTCAAGTAACTGAGACTCTACTGTGAGGTGAATGTCTGGGTCATTGTGACTTGTAGCTGATTGGTTACTAGACATCACAACACAGTATCATCATGATCACTCAAATTGGATGAAAAATTATTTGCTCTTAGTCAGAGCTATAATAGGCTTGTAGTTTCCTTTTACATTGTTGAGCAGCTGCTCTAGTGGGGCGAGTGCTCGGTGGATCAGAATTGTTGTCCTCGGAAACTGTTGAAGCTGGTTCTGATAAACACTCTCGTTCTGCTAATTCGAGAGGTACCAACTTCTCTAATGTCTTTAGAGTAGTAGTGCCTTTGCACAAAACTCGTACTACTCTCAGGATACCTTGGTGATCTGGGTGGATTGCAACAATTTTGCCTATAGGCCATTCTGACCTTGGTCCATCACTGTCAACTAATACTAGGTCTCCTGGTTTAAGCTGTACTTTATTATAGGGGCTCGAAGCTCCATAGTGGTACTCTCGTAGAGCGGTGAGGTACTCTCGAGTCCACACCTCATTCCACCTTTCAATTACTCTAGAGAGATGTTGGTAACTTTGTACTAAGTCACTCCTGGTTACATAGGAAGGATCGACGGGGTCCTCTTCTGCCAAAGGTATCAGAGGGCTCAGCAGGCCTCCATGTATTAAATGCGAGGGACTCAGAGGCTCTCTCTGTGAGAAATCATCTGATAGATAAGTTAATGGGCGATTGTTGACTCGCGCCTCAATTTCCACGACGAGTGTTTGGAGTTCTGAGTAACTAATTTTCTGTCGATGCAAGGTCTTCCTTAAACACTTCTTGACAGTCCCTATCATTCGTTCGTAGAACCCACCTTGCCAGGGGGCTCTGGGAGCAATAAATTTCCAGTGGCATTGTCGTCTCTGCATGACAGACTGCACTTCTGGATGATTCCAATCTCTCGTAAGCAGGCTTCTCCTGCCACAAAATTTGAGCCATTATCAGATATCATGAGCTTGGGACAGGATCTGCGAGCTGCAAATCTACGAAAAGCTTGGATGAAGGCTTCAGCACTCATGTCAGAAGTCACTTCTAAATGTACGCCTCGTGTGGTAGCACATGTGAAGAGGCAAATATAAGCTTTCACTGGTATCTTATCCGGATTGCCAGTGAGAAGCAAGGCTCCTGTGTAATCAACACCAGTAGTCTCAAACGGACGAAGATGAACTACCCTCTCTTTAGGGAGTGGTGGTGGTCCTGGGTAAGGACACACTCGAGCATCGTAGCGTTGACAGATTATACAGGACTTAATAATTGATTTGACAGTTTGACGACCTTGAGGAAGCCAATATTTCTGTCTGAGGTCGGTGAGTGTGTCTAACACTCCACCATGCAAAGTACCATATTGATGGTGATGTAAAACTAGAAGTTTGGTAATAACGTGGTGACGTGGTAGAAGGATTGGATTCTTTGTGTCCAAATCAATTTTTGCATGAAGCAAACGTCCTCCACACCTTAATATATTATGAGTGTTGGTATCATACCAGATACCTAGAGACTTGGTTAATTTATCTGGAAGATTTTCATATTCACTTCCATATGTCTCTTGTTGTGCACGTTTGATCCAGTAGATGATAGGATTGGGAAACTTATGCTTGATTCCTATCTTGGCAAGAAAATCAAACACATGTGCTGTCACTCTTAATAACTTACTCAAGTTAGAATAATTGTGAGGATTAATAGCTGAGACTCGATGAGGTTCTGGGTCTTTCATGGGAGTAGTGATACTGGTCACTATGACTTGTGGTTTCTGTTTGGGCCACTGACCACTAACAAGCCATGAAGGTCCATTAAACCACATCGAAGACTTACTTAGCTGTTTAAATGTTAAACCTCTTGATAAGTAATCTGCAGGATTGTCCTTAGTGGGGACATGTCTGAATTTATATCCAGCAGATAATTCATGTATTTCCCTAACGCGATTACTAACGTAGGGAGTTTATTGTTGTTATTCTTACCCATTGTAAGACTGCCTCATTGTCTGACCACACTACGATCTCACCAAAGTGAATATTATTGAGTGTCTTGGTCAGGCAATGAGCCAATCTTACTCCCACTAGCAATGCAGTTAACTCCATTTGAGGTAAAGATCTCTTCTTGATTGGAGCAACTCTCGCTTTAGATGTGAGTAAAATTGATTGTGCACTATTGACTAAGTAGGCTGCAGCGCCATATGCTTTGCCAGAGGCATCGCAAAAAATGTGCAAATTTGTAGGTAAGTTTTGTCCTGAAGCATTACGAGGAAATTTCAAAACACCTAATTGATTGAAATCCGCTGCGAGTATTTGCCATTTCTCTTGCAACTCAATTGGCAACGGATCATCCATCCCATATGTTTCTGCCAGCATTCCTGCATTAGGAGTTTGCCCCTTATTAATATAGGACTAAGTAAGCCTAAGGGATCAAATGGTTGACTGACATATGAGAGTAATTTTCTCATGGTAAGGGATGAATTA
>WNGS01144428.1:68449-93449 GCA_020271785.1 Procambarus virginalis
TGGTACTTTAATTAATAAAACAGTCACCTCAAAACCTCTACTATCTGCGCCAGAAGGACCGTCCACAGCACTAATATACTCCAGACCTCTACCATCTGCCCTGAAGACCCGTCCACAACACTAAATACTCCAGACCTCTACCATCTGGCCCTGAAGGACCCGTCCACAGCACTAATATTACTCCGACCTCTACGTCTGGCCTGAAGGACCCGTCCACAGCACTAATATTACTCCAGACCTCTACATCTGGCCCTGAAGGACCCGTCCACAGCACTCATATTACTCCAGACCTCTACCATCTAGCCCTGAAGGACCTGTCTGCAGATTAGTATTCATCCAGACTTCCACCATCTGGCCATGAAGGACCTGTCCACAGCACTAATATTACTCCAGACCTCTACCGTCTGGCCCTGAAGTACCCGTCCACAGCACTAATATTACTCCAGACCTCTACCATCTGGCCCTGAAGGACCCGTCCACAGTACTAATATTACTCCAGACCTCTACCATCTGGCCATGAAGGACCTGTCCACAGCACTAATATTTCTCCAGATCTCTACCGTCTGGCCTTGAAGGATCCGTCCATAGCACTAAATTACTCCAGACCTCTACCATCTGGCCTGAAGGACCCGTCCCCAGCACCAATGTTACTCCAGACTTCTACCAGCAGTAACACTGTGTTCCTACATAAGCTCACGTGTAAGAGAGCAGGAGCATGTAAACACAACATTATGTAGTACAAGAACAGTAACACTGGTGTTCCTACATAAGCTCACGTGTAAGAGAGCTGGACCATGTAAACACACACACGAACTCACACACAACACAACAAGGAAGTAAATATATTAAACACAAGAAGTTAAAAGAAAAAATACGACTAAATCAGGGCTGGAGCTCACCACCGTCTGGTCAGTTAATGTAACCCCAAGAATTTATCGTGTGTAGTAAATACCTGTGTCTATGTGAGTATCCGTGTGCACATGTGCCTCTGTGTTTACCTGTGTGCACATGTGCTTCTGTATGTACCTGTGTTGATATGTGCCTATGTGTGAACCTGTGTGATCATGCGCGTTTGTGTACACATGTGCCTCAGGGCAAATTAGTATGCACATATGCCTCACTATAATCCTGTGTGCACATGTGCTTGTTTGTGGATCTATATACTCATGTGCCTATGTGTATATGTGTGAATATGTCTCTGTGCGAACCGGAGAGCATATGTGCCTCTGTATAAAGCTGTGTGCATATGTGCTTCTGAGTAAACCTGTGTGCGCATGTTTTTGTCTGAGCGAGGACATGTTATTGAACGTTTATTGTCCATTTATCATTCGTTTAAAGACAGTTTTATAACATTTTCTTTGATAGATCTAATGTAGTTAAAGAGCTTCAACAATACAACCATTAATATCTGTACACAAAGAGGAATGTCAAAAAACATTTGCCGCCACACACAAACACGCACACAATCTTACAAGAAACATGCGCACACACACGCGCGCCTTACTTCCACAAATCATAACCTCAGTGTTTACAAAAGATAAGATCAGTGACCATGCAGGAATAATCAGGAGCCGCAGCAGCACAGGTGAGGGAGCGTCCTCCGCGGCCTCACACTCCACAGGTCCAGCCTCTCCTTAGTGTGCTCCTTTTCGTAACACGAAATAATAATTTGTTTTACTTTATTCAGTTCGACCGCGTATAATTACCTGAAAAATCTAGTAAATTTACAATTAAAATATAGAAATCTTCTACAGATAATTTCGTTAATGGTGTGACGAACGTTATTAATATAACAGTTTTTTGATCACCTAAACGCTTCTCACTGTCTTGTTGTGAAATGCTTAAGTAGTTCTGTGTATGGTAAGCGCGATGCAGCTCTTGGGCTCGCCGTCTCCTGGTTATTGTCCGGGGCGTTTATACCTCCTGACGCTCAAGTAATCTTTCATTTATGCTGATGAGACTTAAAATTGTGGTTGCTGCCACAACCTGAGGAACAAGTTAATTTTTTTGCACAAAGGTAAAAAAAATAAGAAATCGAGAATAATAATAAAGTAAATTCAGAAATTTAAAAAAAATAATTTTCGCAGGTAAAGATGTGTCTCAGGTTTGCACACGTAAGTGTTTATTCAAGTTATTCATCATTTATTTAGAGATAACATATATATACAATATTGATGTAGTCTTACATATTATCTTGTTCGACATCGGTATCAACGATACCAATAATATTAAATATTAAATCTCGAATGTCACAGAATTAGTCCATTCATTCACAAACACAAGGGACCCAAGTGTAACATATTGTTACACACAAGGGACCCAAGTGTAACATATTGTTACACACAAGGGGCCCAAGTGTAACATATGTTACACACAAGGGGCCCAAGTGTAACATATTGTTACACACAAGGGACCCAAGTGTAACATATTGTTACACACACAAGGGACCCAAGTGAACATGTTGTTACACACAAGGGACCCAAGTGTAACATGTTGTTACACACAAGGGACCCAAGTGTAACATGTTGTTACACACAACCACAAGTGAAATGTTGTTACACGGGTTCGTGGCGTCTACCACTAGTGCCTTCTGCCCCCTGGTGTGCGTCTATACTAGTGCCTTCTGCCCCTGGTGTTGCGTCTACTACTAGTGCCTTCTGCCCCCTGGTGTTGCGTCTACACTAGTGCCTTCTGCCCCCTGGTGTTGCGTCTACCACTAGTGCCTTCTGCCCCCTGGTGTTGCGTCACCACTAGTGCCTTCTGCCCCCTGGTGTTGCGTCTACCACTAGTGCCTTCTGCCCCCTGGTGTTGCGTCTACCACTAGTGCCTTCTGCCCCCTGGTGTTGCGTCTACCACTAGTGCCTTCTGACCCCTGGTGTTGTGTCCACCTCTAGTGCCTTCTGCCCCCTGGTGTTGCGTCTACCACTAGTGCCTTGACCCCTGGTGTTGCGTCTACCACTAGTGCCTTCTGACCCCTGTGTTGCGTCTACCACTAGTGCCTTCTGACCCCTGATGTTGCGTCTACCACTAGTGCCTTCTGCCCCCTGGTGTTGCGTCTACCACTAGTGCCTTCTGACCCCTGGTGTTGCGTCTACCAGTAGTGCCTTCTGCCCCCTGGTGTTGCGTCTACCACTAGTGCCTTCTGCCCCTGGGTTGTTGTGTCTACCACTAGTGCCTTCTGACCCCTGGTGTTGCGTCTACCACTAGTGCCTTCTGACCCATAGTGTTGCGTCTACCACTTGTGCCTTCTGACCCCTGGTGTTGCGTCTACCACTAGTGCCTTCTGACCCCTGGTGTTGCGTCTACCACTAGTGCCTTCTGACCATAGTGTTGCGTCTACCACTTGTGCCTTCTGACCCCTGGTGTTGCGTCAACTTCTCAGTTTTTCTTTTGGGTTGAAATAAACTGTTTACTGCTTCATGATACTTTTGGGTGACATAGTTTATCATGTCATGTATGAACTTAGTTCTGAGTTCTTGTCCCATGATATATCCATAGGATTTTTCTCATCTCATAATTTCCGTTTCGGTACATCAGCTCCTAGTTCTGTAGTTTTGGGGGGGGGGAAATAAATCTTAGCTCTACCTGGAATTTAAATATCAATACACTGTGATAACCATTTCCAAAAGGGCTTATCTTCCTTATATCCGACAAATGTGAATTCCTTCTGGACACATGTGCCTGAGTATGACCATGTATGCAAATGCGCCTGTGTGTGAACTTGTGTACACACGTGTCTGTGTATTCACCTAGTTGTACTTGAGGGAGTTGAACTCTGCTCTTTCGGCACGCCTCTCAAATGTCAATCAACTGTTTCTACTACTATATTTTTTCACACACACACACACACACACACCAGGAAGCAGCCCGTGACAGCTGACTAACTCCCAGGTACCAATTTACTGCTAGGTAACAGGGGCATAGGGTGAAAGAAACTCTGCCCATCGTTTCTCGCTGGCGCTCGGGATCGAACCCGGGACCACAAGATCACGTGTCCAGCGTGCTGTCCGCTCGGGAGTCTGGCTACCTACACACTAACTCCCTTTGTGTGATCAAGTATGCGCATAAGCCTCTGTGTGAACTTGTGTGCAAATGTACATGAGTGTGAACCTCTGTGTACATGTGCATCTGTGAGTACCAGTATGTGCCTATGTGGGTACTTGTGCGTTGTCGGGGTTTACCATAAGAAGGTGTGTGTGAGCAACGGTATACAAGATATCCTCTCAACGGTCGCAATACTAGCGATAACCGTTACTCATCGTAGCCCTGAGGGTCTTCACTCAATCCTCGCGGCGCCACTGTACGCCAGGAGAGTATCCCAGTCGATCTCCAACCGGCCTCTTTAATCAGAGATGAGTGAGAACATAGTTTGCTCTCTCCCAACTGTGTGCCCGCCCCGACAAGGGCTCTACTACTATCTGCAAGGTCGCCAACTGGTGTTTCCGTGTCCAGTAACACGTCAGTGGTATTGTGGAATTGTGGTAGCAGTGGCAAGAGCACACTAAATAAATCTGAATATCAAGCAGGTATGTATCTCGATCACTCCCACCTTTTCAGTGGTTAAATAGTAGCAAGAATCAAGGATTGGTAATACAAATGAGAAGGAATTTTGTATTTTACTTAAAACTCAAGAGATCATATTCATATACCAACAGGCAAGCAGCCAACAAACACAGAAGTCGCTCTCTGTTAACTGGGGCTCACCGAATGGGCAACACTCTCCCCCCTCACATCGATGTCAAAATCAGCTGGGCGACTGTTCGTTTACTTGTTTGTCTGGCGTGAGGCGCCTGTTCCTTTAAATTCTCAAGTATCACTATATTGGCAAACCACACAATATTTGCTATAATGGCCTTAGAACACAAATGAATCACTGCATTGATCTTGAGCTCAAACACATGTTTCTATATCAATAAACACAGTAGCTCACAGTAAAGCGTTAAACATCGTAATATCACGGTAATGATAATAAATGTAATAAGACACTGCACAGTCCTTCAACACCGTAGTTCACTTAAATGGCAATGACACAGAAACACTGTACACAAAAAAGTTATTCAACACACAAGCATATATATATGGATCAATTCATTAAATCAATATTAGTATGATAAATACTGGGCACACAGCCTATCACCAATAACTGGTACGCTTCATATATATATATTCTCTGGCATAAGTTATAATGTTAATGTCACATGAAAGAATTCATCAACCGACACAGCAATTTCTTCAATAATAATACTAGTGCATCTACACCGCAACTATATTCTGTGAGAGCTTTCTACAACCCCACTTCTCACAACTGTGTCCTACCGTGACATTGGTGAGCCTTGCTCACGACATATAAAATACTCTGGCTAAGTAATATAGCTCACTAAAGGGGAATTGGGAGGGAAACTGAATCACCTACTTCCACCTCGCTGTGCGGACTAGCCCTCCGGTGAGAGTTGAATTGTATCTCCTGGTCCCGGCTCTCGCCTCGTTGTAGGGAAAGCCCCCACACACACTCTGATGCGTACTCCAGGAACTCAACCAACGTCCCAAAATAAACGCGTCGTCTCCGTGCCTTTCCACTGCAGGTCCGTGCTCCTTCACAACTTCTAGAATGGTTGGAGTTGGTCTCCTGGCCGTCGATTTCCCCTCTCAACTACGGCTGCCAACCTACGTCTCGGCTGCAGTCGTCCTGATTCCCAATTAGTTTCTTCTTCCCACTGGTTCCCGGTGAATCGGTCCAGCCAATACATCGTCACAAAAACGGGTGATCTGTCTCAGACGTCACATACGTCACTGCACAGGCTTCATTTCTTCTTGCACAGTACCTGACCCCAGGAGCACTTGTTGCTCAATATTTCGTCGATTCCCTCTCTGGTCCAGCACATGAACGAAGGAAGACTTCACAGGGTACTTGCAGACTTCGGGTGACGCATAAAATACATGGGAAGCCCAGCCACTACGCCGTCTCCTAACCGAGTGAACTGTCACAGACGTCACATACGTCACATCACAGACCACTTCTTGCAACGCACCTGTCCTGGAGCACTTGTTGCTCAATATTCTGTCAATCCTTTTTTCTGGTCCAACACGTGAACAAAGGAAGACCTCACAGAGCGTTTGCAGACTACAGGAGACGCATACATCCACCGGAGCTTGGGTAAACTGTCACACTGACAGAATGCCCGGTCGCACGTCCTGCCTCCCTGACGTGCCGTGTTCGACTGGTAGTGCCACAGAGGCGCGATCTCCGGACCCTCCTGCTCTCGTGACGTCATACCCTCCAGGGGCAGTTTTCATTGGCTCCTTGTGCCACGTCACTGTCAGTGACCAATCTGGTGCCACTGACGTCATACAGTTTTGGCGGGAGAACGGAGTGACCGGCGCCATATTGGCGTCCTAAAGGGCCTAAACAACAGGCCAAACTTCCTTCTTTTGCGAATTTCTCGCAAACGCTTGGATACTCCACGCTCCCTCACATATCAAATTGTAGCCCGTAACGTAGAGAACGCTCGGGGAAAGTGGATATGACTCTTACAGCTGGCGTGGGAGAAATATAAGGGGGGGAACACCATCACATACCCCTCCCCTTAAAATAAAAGTCATATCGGGTGAGTGTACGCGGGACAAGGCACCCGCAACCACGAGGTCCTTCCCTCTGATGAGCTTAACTTCCAGCCAGTACTCCAGCCACCAATGAGAGACACTCATGTATCTGTTGACCGTTCCCATGGTCCCTCTTGGCTCCCATTGCTTTCCTAACACGGACCGAGGACTCCATACCTCATGTCCGTTCACCAGCTGGAACGGTGAGAAACCTAACGATTCTACCACTGCTTTATGTATGGCAAACAATGCAGGGTACACTGCCTCATCCCACTCAGCTCCCTGCTCTGCGCAGAACACTCTCAGAATCGCCCCTTGCGACTGCGGTCGGTAGGGCGACGACCGAATCTGTGTCACTCCCCAACTTGTCACGGTCTGTCTGAACCACTTAGACTGGAATATACTTCCACAGTCCGTCTGAATTTCTCTGGGCATTCCCACCCAACAGAAAAATCGCTGTAGCTGCCCGGCTACTCCTCTCGACGTCAAACGCCGCATCGGGACAGCTTCTGGAAATCTTGTAGATGCACACATGATTGTCATCAGGTAGGTGTTCCCTCGTTTCGTCCGCGGCAACGGTCCCACACCGTCGATTAACAGACGCTCGAATGCAGGCCTAAAAAGCGGAAACAGGGACTAACGGGGCATTTGGTATCGCTGGCTGGCTCTTCCCTGCCCTTTGGCAAGGTAGGCAAGTCTTGCAGTAACGCCTCACATCGGCGTCCATACCTGGCCAGTAGAAATGGTCCCTGATCTTACGCAACGTCTTGGTCACCCCCAGGTGACCCTCAGAGTCCACAGAGTGCGACAGATCCAACACTGCCGCTCTGCACTGGGCTGGCAACACTACCTGGTGCCTCGTACCCAGAGATTCTTCTCCGGCCTCCATCCTCACAGGTCTCCACTGCCTCATCAGCATTCCGTCCTGTATATAAAAGTGAGTGGCCCTCTCAGGACCAACACGTCCTCCTTTGGCCTCATGAATAAAGTCGGGGAACTCTAGTTGCTGCAACTCTCCAAGATGAGTGCGGTCCACTCCAAGAGAACTGGCGAGGGTCACCTGTAACTCGCCATCCGGGCTGCTTTCGCCCTTCGCTCGTTCTCCGGGTCCCACGAAGAGGTGATCAATTCTCAGGTTGTCGGACGTCTCCTCAGCCCCATCAGGTTCACTCCCTCTGTGTCCGTCGCACCGCCTTGGGACCACAGCGCACACAGGGAACGCCACCGCGGCAACTCCCTTCTCGTCCCCACAGGCGCCTAACACTCCGCCTCTCTCCTTGTAGTGCTCCATGCACTCTTCGCCCTTCACGAGGTTAGGGAGAACACATCCTCCACATGCGTCATTTCCTAGGATGACTTGTGCCTCCATCTTGGGCATCGATGCGCAGACCCCTACCACTAGGGTCTGGCAGCCATAATCAGAATCTAGAGTCACCTGGTGTAGGGGCATCCTCACTGGGCCTCCCACAGTGGTCACAACTGCCACCCCACACTGGTACTCTTGTAACCCTCGGGGAACAGGGTCTTACTTACCAGGGTAAAGTCGGCCCCGGTGTCTCTTAAAATCTTCACAGGAATGGAGTCTGCGTCCCCCATCCTTATGGTCCCCACACACACGAATGGGTGAACTCTTTTCTCCCCACTCAGTACGGATTCATCCCACACTCTCTCGGCCATCTGGTCCTCTACTCTCACGAAAGCAACGTTCCCTGCTGCTTAGGGCGTCTGCATTCCCGCGCGACGTGTCCGAATACTCCACAGTTGTAGCAGCGGATCCTTCTTCTTCTGCGGATCTCCCTCGCGCCTTCCAGCATCTCCTTCGCAGCATCTCTCGTCGTAGCAAAAGTTCCTGAGCTCTCAGTTGGGGATTTCTTGAACGGCTCCACAGCACTCTTTGAGCCTCTACTGTCTCCCTTCGAGAGGTAGGACTTGGGAGAACTCGCTCCTGTCCTCCATCCATCCGTCCTTCTATAACTTCCACCGTATCCGGAGTATACTGGTGGTCGGTGCTGTCCCTCTCGATGTGGTCACAAGGCTTCCTCTAGCATGTCAGCTCTGTCGGCCGTGGCCCTCAGGTCCTTTATGTCCGCCTCCTTCACTCTCACCCTGATCTCAGGAGAGAGCACGGACATAAACTTCTCCATGACCATTAGCCTCTTGACATCTTCAGCTTACTTTGCTCCTTCAGACTCCAGCCACTTCAGGAATTTCCTCTCCATGTCTCTCGCTGTCTCTGCATACGATTTTCCTGGCGAACGGGTGCATTCCCTGAATCTTTTCCTATAGCACTCCGGTGTTAACTTGAAAGAGCGGAGCACGTCCCTCTTTACAGCATCGTAGTTGGTACACTCCTTGAGGTCGAGCATGTTGTAGGCTTCGCAAGCCTCACCTCCCACTCTGCTCTCGGCCACTTCTTCAAGGTAGCAACCCTCTCGAAGTGGTCGAAGAAGCCCTCAGCTTCATTAGGCACAAAGCCCGGCAAATCTCGCTCCCTCACACGGCAGTCTTCCTGCTGTGGAGAGGCAGGTGGGACTAGCCCTAGTTCAGCTTGCCTCAGCTCAACCTCTCGGCTAGCTGCAATTTCTTGTAGCTTCAGCTTAGCTTCTAGCTCGCGCTGTTCCTTGCGCAGCTGTGCCTCTTCACGCTTCAGCTGAGCTTCTGCTTCTCGCTCTTCTCGTTTCAGCTGTGCTTCTCGTTCCTCTCGTAATCCACGGGAAGCGTGATATTACTGTCAAACTGACAGGACCATCGTTCACACATCCAACCTAGTTGACGTGTCGGTCAAACTGGTTCCCTCACGGTGGAATGGCCCAGCCACTACGCCTTCTCCTAACCGGGTGAACTGTCACAGACGTCACATACGTCACTGCACAGACCACTTCTTGCAACGCACCTGTCCTGGAGCACTTGGTGCTCAATATTCTGTCAATTCCTTTTTCTGGTCCAACACATGAACGAAGGAAGACCTCACAGGGCGTTTGCAGACCACAGGAGATGCGTACATCCATCGGAGCTGGGATAAACTGTCACACTGACAGAATGCCCGGTCGCACGTCCTGCCTCCCTGACGTGCTGTGTGAGACTGGTAGCGCCACAGAGGCGCGATCTCCGGACCCTCCTGCTCTTGTAACGTCATACCCTCCAGGGGCGGTTTTCATTGGCTCCTTGTGCCATGTCACTGTCAGTAACCAATCTGGTGCCACTGACATCATACAGTTTTGGCGGGAGAACGGAGTGACCGGCGCCATATTGGCGTCCTAAAGAGCCTAAACAACAGGCCAAACTTCTTTCTTTTGTGAATTTCTCGCAAACGCTTGGATACTCCACGCTCCCCCACATATCAAATTGTAGCCCGTAACGTAGAGAACGTTCGGGGAAAGTGGATATGACTCTTACAGCTGGCGTGGGAGAAATATAAGGGGGGGAACACCGTCACAGTGTACATGTGCCTGTGTGCGCATGTGCCTGTATGCGTACCTGTGTGCACATATTTTTACGTGAGCGAGTAATGTTACTAAGCGTTAACTGTTCATTTATCATTCACTTAAAGACGACAATTGTGCAACATTTTCTGTTATGATCATTATGTAGTTCAAGAGCCATAACAATGGCGCTATTAATATTTGTACTCAAACTCGAATGCCGACGACCATTTTCACCCATACACATAAGCGTGTGTGCACACACTTCAATGAAACACACGAACACACATGTTTTACTTAAGCAAATTATAATGTATGTTAGTGTTTACAAAAGATAAGATCATTGACCAAGGAAGAATAATCAGGAGCCGCATTAGTTCAGGTGTGAGGGCGTCCTCCGCGGCCTCACAGTCCGCAGGTCCAGCCCATATTTCGCAACATGCTCCTATTTTGTAACGCCTAATCATAATTTGTTGTTCTCTCTACCAATTTGAACGTGAATAATTATTTGAAAAACTATTATATTTTCAGTTAAAATGAAGGATCGTTTGTAATTAAAATCGTTATGGATGAGACGACCATTAGATTCTGTATTGAGCAGGAAGAAAAGTATTTTGGTCACCTAAGCGCTTCTTACAATCTTTGATTGAAATGTTTAACTATTCCTATTTATAGGAAGCAAGATCCAGCTCTTGAGCCCCGCTTGATTGTCATTGTGTCTGGTGCATTTATGCCTCAAGACATTCCGTCTTGCTTTAAAAGCTTTGAATGATGGTTACATTCAACACCTGTGGATCAAGCTCATTTTTTGAGACAAAGTAAATTAAATAAAAATCAATTCAGTATTATCAGAAAAAATTATTTAGATAAGTAAATATGTACCTGGTGTTTGTAGACATGAGAGTTTGTGCCAATTGTTCTTCATTCGCTTAGAGAGAACAATTACACAGTATTCACATGATCTTACACATTATCTTGGTCAAGAGCAGTAACAATGACACCAAATATATTCATACAAAAGAACACTCGGTTTCATGAAGGTAGAGAGTTCAAACACACACACAAGACCCAAGTGTAACATATCATTACTCTGCTCTTTTCAACTTTCCTATTTATTATTTCTTTAATTTTGTTTTGTTACTTCTTGTTTAACACGTGTTTACTTTAAAAAAGGCAGCGCTTTTTTAGAAAATCTGAAGGATAATTAATTTTTGATTCGATAAATGATTCGGCATGGATGTTGTAAAAATATTATTAAATCTGAGAATGTGGCATGTGTAAATACAAATTTTGACTCAAATAAACATTTACCACTAAACTGCGTCCATGTTTTTATGTCTGTTTGTAATTTTTAATTAATATATTTAAAGTCCATAGCATATTATCTTAATATTTTGTACAGTTCACTTGTAAAATAATATTGACTTAAGACATTGAGCGTTTATGAATGATCGTAAACTGATCCTGCTCTTTGTATAGGGCAGAGTTGCACCAATAAGCCAACTATAATCTTTGTAAAATGAAAAATACTACAGGGTAGCCAAGATCTCAATTAGAACCATTTGTGTATTATGTAATAACGTTTTATATATACTAATTATTAACTCCAAATCACTAACCATGAATAATTTTCTTCTACAACTTCATCATACAGAAGTTGGTGACATTTAACATTACTTATATAAGTGAATGTATATCCCGTTCCTGGCTGTACACTTGCAGGTCCGTCATGGATAATGTTTAACACAGCTGGTACTAATTTTCCTGCGACTACTAACTCAAACCATTTTCCAGGCGGGGACCCTACCTTGACTATCATATTGACCATCAACATTAACTCTGTCAATTATACTGGAGGTTTGTGAATGGGGCGAATAACTTGCTTAGTCAGAAACATAGTGATGGGAGACCATAAGGGATCGTGTCTCTGTTCCATCTCATCTTCCGTTGCATCTAATGATGGATAATCTACACGAATTGCAGATACTAGCCCAGAAAAGGCATCAGCCAAAACATTCTGTTTTCTGGGAATGTAACCAAAGGTAGGGTTGAACTCCTGACGTGTGAGCGAATATTTAGCAAAATTTTAACTGGATTCTTATTCTTGAACAAGGAAAAAAAATGGTTGGTGATCTGTAACGTGAATATAGTAGCTATAGATTGTATCTCTGAAATGCTTAGGGCCCACACAACTGTTAACTCTTCATGTTCTGAAGCACTGTAATTTTTCTCTGCTCTTGTTAATATAAGGCAGCATAAGGTATAGCGTGATCTCTGTTCCTCGATGTTTTGTAACGCAGCATCCAGGCCCACATCACCAGCATGTGTGACTCTTGTTAACGTAGGAATGTATAAGGTATTGCGTGAACTCTGTCCCTCAGTGTGAAGTAACGTAGCATCCAGGCCCACATCACCAGCATCATTGACTAATGTGGAAGGTTTAGAAAAGTCTGGGCACCTAAAGACGGCTGAAAAGATCAATGCTGCTTTGAGTTCATTGAATACCTTCTTGAGCTTCCCCCCCCAAACAATATGTTCATCTTCTTTCTGTAACTAGAAAAGGGGAGCTGCTTTGATAGAGAATCCAGCCAAAAATGAACAATGGAATCCTGCAAGACCTGTAAATTGTTGCACAGTTTCTACGTTGCTGAGTGTTGGAAAATCACGCCCAGCAATAATGGTTTATTCCTCCAAGGTGACTTCTGAAGGGATAACGTATGAACTAAGAAGTTATTTTTCCTCTTAAAATGAACAACAAGTGATTGATCTTTATGTTTGCTTCAGCTAGCATTTCAAGAAACTTTTCACGATTCTGAAAGTGACTCTGAATGTCTTGTGACATTATTATTAGGTTATCGAGGTACTCCAGAAAAGCACTACCTATCAACCTACGAAAAGGTTCGTCATGAGGTTGGAATAAGTTATTGGCCTGCTCAACAATGTAATTGGCATTCTCTTGAAATGGAACTGACCGTACCTTTTGTTTTCAGCTCTCATCTGCTTACTTTTCTCGTCAAATAGGGTTTTCCAGAAACCTTGCAGGCAAATCTACAGTTGACAATACCTTGTTTCGTCCTGTACTTTGCAACAAATCATTTAGGACTGGAAGTGGGCAACGATCATGTATGGTGACACTGTTCAGTTTCCGGTAGTCGATTGCCGGTCTCCTTATCCCATGTCGTTTCGGTATGAGAGGCAATGGAGTGTTAAATGGTGAATTACTCGGCTCTATCCCATCATCATGTAACATTCCCTCTAACAATCTCTCAGTTTCAGCTCTCTGAGAATGTAATAAACGGTAAGCTGTACATAAATTGGTCAAGTTCCTGACTCAATAGGAGTTTCACGAGTAATAAGGGATTTAAGACCTAACTTTTCTCCTGGAAAATCTGCCACTGGTCTACTATTGTTCAAAATTTCTAGAAGTTGAACCTTAGAGCCAGGGAAATCTGTTGGATTGAGATGTTGCGGTTAAACCTCTGGCTGAGATTCAGATTCTCCTGGTGTGAGTGTACACACACCATGCTCCATGGACACTTCATCCACCACTCCCAACGGTAACCAGTAATGGGCGAGATCAGCAAGTTTGGTGCCCGTCTGAAGATGGATGTTGGCACTGCTGGTGTTTTCAAAGTACAACGTAACGGTACCATCCTGCACTACACGCCAGGAAAGTTCCACATAAGTACCGTTCACTTTACATGTTTGACTGCTATGACATTCGACAACTCGGACGCTCCTTCAGTCTTAACTCTTGTGAGAGAGTGAGAGTGCAGCAGAGTGTCGGCAGCCGTAGAGCCACAGACCTCGGGGATGGCAGCCGCTGGGCGAGCAAGTCATCGAGAACCCTTTAGGGCGTCCTTCTCAGACAGTCTTGATACAGACAGTTTCCTGAGCAGCCGCTCGACCACGATGCTTCAACCCAATGCCAGTGTTCTTGGATATGCTGCTGCGACTAGAACTTAACAAACCAACGCTGGGCAAGTTGGCTCTCAACAGAATGAACATAATCTTTATGATGGTTGAACTCACGACCCATTCAATACTTGCTACAAAATGTTATGACTTTGTTTTTTATAGTGATGATCCAACGAAGTAATCCAACGAATGGGGAAGTAAAGCAATAAATAAATAAATAAATAAATAAATGTTTATTCAGGTAAGGTATATACATACAAGTGAGGTTACATTAATGGATCGAATTATAGGTAGAGCTAGTACATACAATGCCTAAAGCCACTATTACGCAATGCGTTTCGGGCAGAAATATTTTATTTTAAAGATTTTAATCAATCATGGTAATGATTGATTAATCATGATAATGATTCCAAATATTATGTCTTCTGGAAAGTGGATTTGATCAACAACTAGGCATGGTAAGGGAAGCATGATCTCTAACTTGTGTAGAAGTTCAAGAGTTAAAAGTTAGTCCTGATGTTCTACAGAAATGAAGACACAAAGACGGGTCGCAAGTGGGAGGTCTTCTCGGACATGAAACAAGAGATATTTTTCTTAACTTTCTATGCAAAGTCTCGGCTCTGTACAACCTCCCAAAAATCCATAAAGACCATGGCCAGGCTGGCCAGTGTCGTGTGGCTGCCAAGCACCAACAAAACCCGTTGACCTCATATTCACCGCTCTTTTCACACCTCTGTTTAAACCTCTTCGGGACGACTACAGGATACTACTGACTTCCGTGAACACCTGAGGAACTATAATGACCCTCTGCTACAAGGAGCATGTTTATGTGCATGATGTAGTATCCTTGTGCCCAAGTATCCCGCAGCGAGAGGCAGTAAGGCGAGTAACGATGTGTTTTGACACAAACAACACAAGATCGAGCACGAACTGAAGGGCGCAGGTGTGAGGAGGCCCTCGACCAAAGAGCTCCTACAAGAGGCAATACTACATATCCTAAGAGACACCATCGTGACTTTCGATGGGAAGACCTTCAGACAAATTAAAAGAACGGTGATTGGGGCATCTAGCAGCGTAGCCATCTCGGAAATATTTGTACACACAACATTTGAAGCAGCCAAGCAAGAGTATAGACCAGCGGTGGATCTCTGCCTGCACTATTTAGATTATATTTTTGGAGTAATAATGGGAGGCGAACATGATCTCACAGTTTTCTTCGCCTGAACAAATGGGGTCCACATTAACCTCTGTTTCACCCTAGAAATGGATGAAACATCACTGAACGTTTTGTACACACATTTTTATCTCAACGAACACACGAGGAGTCAAATAACAATCTTTTACAAACCAACGAACAAACACTCATACTTCCAATACTCGTCAAGCCACCCACAATCAATAAGAAGATCCCAGCCCTACTCCTTGGGACTGCGACCATTAAGAAGATCCCTGCCCTACTCCCTGGGTCTTCGATCATTAAGAAGATCCCTGCCCTACTCCCTGGGTCTCCGATCATTAAGAAGATCCCTGCCCTACTCCCTGGGTCTCCGATCATTAAGAAGATCCCTGCCCTACTCCCTGGGTCTCTGATCATTAAGAAGATCCCTGCCCTACTCCCTGGGTCTCTGATCATTAAGAAGATCCCTGCCCTACTCCCTGGGACTCCAAGTCAAACGTATAGTCAGTGATGGGGAAAGACTAGGAGAGGGGTGGGGGTCCCCAAGCGTCTCTGGGATGTACTCAGACACAGAAGATACCCTGATAAACTCCCACAAGATAGAGATGGAAAGTTAGCACAAAGAACCAGATCTTCATTGCCACACCACAGGGAACAACAGCCAAGTACTGAGAGGCTAATCTGTTGATCAAACAACACACTAGAAAGTGAAGGGACGACGACGTTTCGGACCGTCCTGGACCATTCTCAAGTCGATTGTGCGACTGATTAGCCCGAGACGATAATCCTACCATCAATTTGTTTTCCAGAAATTGTAGGGTCGATTCGGAGTGAATTCATTAATCTTTGGTGATCTGTAGACTCATTAACGAGTCTACAGAGAAATCACCCAGCAAGGAAGAAATTCCCACAAGAAATACCTATGTTAGCTTGGAAACGAGGTAAATCCTTCAATCACGTCTTCATATAGCAAAATTTCCCTACCAACCCACACACCATAGGGTCAAGGTGGCCCTCCAACATAACGACTGGAGTAGCTGTACGGCCAATATCAACAATGACCACTGTACTGATTTACAGCATCTACAATGTCTGCTGTTTGACCTCACAGCAAAAAGAGTGGCGATGTTTGGCCTTACAGCATCCACAATGGCATTGTATGGCTTCAGAGCATCAGCAATGGCCACTGCACGGCCTAACCGGATCAAGAAGAGCACCTACGGCCGTACAGCATCAACAATTGCCAGCGCACGACATTACAGCATCATCGATGGTCACTGGAAAGCCTCACAGCACCTGACCTGGACGCTGTACAGCTGTACGGCATTAACAATGGCCATAAACGGCACTTCAGTACCAAGAGTACTTTAGTGCTGATGTTGTTGTGACGCGTCCTTTAGTGCTGATGTTGTTGTGACGGTAAAGTGTTGGAGTATGGTGTTCGGCAGTCCTCCAATGGCAGATGTCAATGCCTGGTCACAATACAAAAAAAAAGAGACTACTTGCCTGTTTGTCTGTGGTAAGGTAAGGGAAGACACGCAAAACACAAAGTAAAAATAATGAAACTTTAATTAATTTAAAAAAAGCAAAATAAAATAAAGACAATCTCTTGGCTTACGTGAAAATATTAAACAAAGCAAAAAAACAAAATAACATAAATAATTATCAGAGAATATTATGCGTAAATGTACAATGTAAATCAGGTGCTGAGAATACTGGCTATAGCTGCTACCTCCCTTTGGTATACGTCAGCCAGGGCCATAATATATCAGAGAGATGTCAACTGTGAGAGCACAACGAATATTCTGAGGAGGATCTGCTGGGCGACCCAGACGTCAACTCGGCGAGGTGGCGTGAGTGGTGCAGGGCAGGAGTGGTGCGGTCGGGACTAGCCAATCAAAATGCAGGCAGGCAGAGACTGGTAGTTAGCTAGTTGAAGAACAGGCGGCGAGCTGGCTGGTGAGGAGTGGGGGGTGAAGGTGGGTATGCAGGTGCGTGTTGCTGCCTGGACAAACGTTTTGCAACTGCTGAACGTATCTTGAATGTAGCATTTTACGTGACTAATGGAGGGAAGAGCAGGCGCAATCTCTCTTGAAAGAGATTATCGTCACAACTCTCCCCTAAAGCCTGCGGTTCCGGAAGAAGTCACGTTTTCAGGTGGTAGAGTGGTAGGTGAAGCTGCCTCTACCTCAGTGACGCTGGAGAGGGCGTCTGATATGATGTAGTCAGACTCCTGGATGTAGCAATCTCCAGGCTGAAATTCTGCAGCTAGCAAGCCCATCGTAGAAGTAGTCGATTGTTGAGTTGGGCTTGCTGCAGGAAGTGAAGAGGGTTGTGGTCCGTGTAGATGGTGGTAGACCGAGTACTTTGCAGGTATGGTGCAAAGTGCTGCCTGTTCAGGACGATGAGTAGTTTTTTTTTATCGTGCTGTAGTTCCTGGTAGCTAGTAGGTAGAATCTCTTCGCCTCATTGTTGCATCAGGTCACCCTCGATACCGGTACCACTGGCGTCGACATGGAGGATGAAAGGCTTGGTGATATCTGGCGAGGCGAGAATAGTATTAGAACATGGTAAAGGAGCACTATTATTGTCCTGAAAGTAATTATGAAGATCAGTTAGGATTTCCGAGTTGGAAAGCACTGACTGAGTGTCAGTGCTTTCGGGAGGAGAAGCAGGGAAGGTCTCACTGTGGAGGTATGGACCTTTAAATGTAGAGTAGTTAAGCAACACAGTGGGAGGAGTACCATGATATAGCTTCAAGAGGTTGACGTGGCACAATTGGGTCTTCCGCCGCCTATCGGAGTCTCGAGAACGTAGTTGTAGTTGTTTCTGCACTCCTTGACACGGTAGGGTCCTGAAAACCTGTTTTGCAAGGGAGAACCTGGGATAGGAAAGTAGGCAAGTACGAAGTCTCCCTGTTTAAATTTCCTTACTTTGCTATGCTGGTCGTAATGAGTCTTCATCCTCTCTTGGGCTTTCAATAGATTGTTTTTAGCAAAAGAATGCACCCTCTCAAGAATGTGTTGTAGGTTTTGAAGAAAGTTGGGCACATTCTGATGCTCACTGAAGGTGGCATCACATAGAGAGTCTTTGAAAGCCTTGAGAGGAGTACGGCACTTACGTCCGTAGAGCATCTCATAAGGAGATACTCCTAGTGACTCATTGGGAAGACTTCTGAAAATACACATGATGAGATCAAGGTGTTTATCCCAATCCTTAGAGGTCTCATTGCAAAACTTTTTTAGGAGTGCTTTAATAGTCTGATGACTACGCTCAAGAGAACCCTGTGAAGCAGGATGATAGGGGCTGGACAGTACCTGTGTGATGTTGAACTCTTCCAGTGTCTGTTTGAAGAGATCACTGGTGAAGTTGGTGCCACAGTCACTCTGAACCTCCCTGGGAAATCCATACTGGGTGAAAATCTTCAGCAAATTTTTCACCACAGTAGCAGCCGTAATGTTCTTTGCTGGAACTGCTATGGGGAATCTGGTGGTAGGACACAGGATGGTTAGTATATAGGCGTTGCCAGAACTGGTCCGAGGTAAAGGACCAACACAGTCTATAATAAGTCTGTGGAAAGGTTCCGCAGGCACCTGGATGGGTGTCAGTGGTGCTCTGGGGATAGAGATGTTCGGTTTACCTGCCATCTGACATGTGTGACGCTGTTTGACGTTGTTAACCATACCTGGCCAGTAGTAGTCTTGACGGATTCCGTGGTAGGTTTTGTTAAAACCGTAGTGTGAAAGTGCTCCGTGGGCCAGATGTAGAATAGTGGGCCGCAGGCTGGTGGGAATCACTAGTTGTTCGACGTTGGCCCAATCGTCCTCCTCCTTCAGTTTACTGGGTCTGTATCTGCGGTAGAGCAACACGTTCTCAAGGAAGAACCCAGGGATACTGTCAGGTTGAGTCTCAGCCTGGAAGAATAATGGTGTCAATTCAAGATCTTCCTTCTGTAACTTACGGAACTCCAACGTGGTAAGATTTGGGGGTAGTTTCAAAGGGTCTTGAGGGACAGCGGTAGCAGTAGAGTCAGCTGGTTGCTGTCGTGCAGCTTGTGCACGGGTGGTCACCAAAACAGGAGGAGAAACTTCATCACTCTCGTGAACCTTTGCTGGAAAATACTCAAAGATGGGATTATCCATTACAGAGGTACACACCTGGGGTTTGTCCATGATGATCAGGTTGGTCGGTTGCAGGTCTTCTGCCAAGTCGTTGCCCAGGAGAAGTTGCACTCCAGGCATGGGAAAAGGCTTTTCCCTGATGGCGACTTGGACTTCACCGGTCACGAAGGGACAATCCAGGTGGACTCTGGCGTGTGGATAAGGAGTAGTAGCAGTGAGGTCAGTGATGAAGACGGTTTCCCCGGTGTAGGCGATATTGGGCACAGCTGATTTCAATATTATTGATTGAAGAGCCGCTGTGTCCCTCAAGATCTTCAGTTTGAAACGTCCCTCTGAATCTGAACCGTTGGTAGAGACAGTTCCAGGATACAGGTGTTTACTGAAGAGAGAAAGATCATTAACATGAACACCAACATTCATCACAGGCTTACCGGACTTAGGAGGAGTCTGTTTGGGTTTAGTGGATTCAGTATTACCTTTGTATTGAGACTTACCACATTTATATCTATGGTATGTCCATAGAGTCTACAATACTTACAGTACAATTGCGAGCTAGCTTGATCTGTACTCACTTTCTCGTAACTGTACCAAGACTTCTTACTGGAAGGTGGCTCTAATGTCAGCCGGTGGATGAGGCTGTAAGTGTCAGCCGACTTCGCACATTTTATGTAGTC
This sequence comes from Procambarus virginalis, assembly GCA_020271785.1. Taxonomy (NCBI): domain Eukaryota; kingdom Metazoa; phylum Arthropoda; class Malacostraca; order Decapoda; family Cambaridae; genus Procambarus; species Procambarus virginalis. Next base: position 88,362 of record WNGS01144428.1, read on the forward strand.
GGTCTCTTCTTTATCTGCTAAATATAAACGGACGGGAGGAGGTACACGCCTCAAGAATTCTTCAACTAGCATGAGGTTGACGAGTTCTGCAAAGGTAGAGACATGTGCTGCTTCCAGCCATTTCATAAAATATCTCCTTTTGGTATTGGCAAATTCTAGAAAGATGGTGGTACTTGCCTTTAGGTGATCACGGAATTTTCGTCGGTAGCTTTCGGTGGAGAGAAGGTAGGCGTCCAACGCTGCTTGCTTCAGGGTCTGGTAGTCATTCTCAGATGCCAAAGTACTGAGGGTGACTGCAGCTCTACCTGTGAGATGTACTCTGAGAAGAGTAGCCCATTGGTCGGCAGGCCAGCTAAGTTGATTAGCTAGGGTCTCAAAGGTGGTAAAAAAGACGTCGATCTCTGTCTCTACGAATGGTGGCATTAACTTACTTGCATGGGAGACATTGAAACTTACAGGAAGACTGGCGGTAGCTTGCTGGCGTTGAGTGGGGTGTGTAGTTTCCAACGTGAGTTCTTTTTGACGACATTCTATAGCCATAGCCGCTTGCTGTTTGTCATGCTCGCATTGCATCTCCAGGTGGCGTTGTTTTGCTTCATGCTGTACTTGCTCACTCTCTCTGAATAGGGCCATCTCACGTTCTTGCTCTTCCTTCTTCACGGCGGCTTCTCGTTCCTTGAGGTGGAGAGCTTCTTTCGCCAGGGCCGCCTCACGTTCCTTGAGGTGGATCTCTCGTTCCTGTTGTTCCTTGAGTAATGCGGCCGCTTCTTTTTGTTGCTCCCGCTCGATCTTGGCAAGCTCGAGCTTGAGTTTCATAGTGGCCAAATCTTGTTTATCTGCAATAGAATAAGTTTCGTGAGTTTCATGGTCAATTGTCCCTTCATCTAGGAGGTGCTCCATTAACAGGTTATGCAATTCATTTTTGTTGGCTCCATGGGGAACATCTAGTTGATACTCACGTGCAAGAGTTTGCAATTCGGTCCTCTTGGCCGAATATATATATATATATATATATATATATATATATATATATATATATATATATATATATATATATATATATATATATATATATATATGTCGTACCTAGTAGCCAGAACGCACTTCTCAGCCTACTATGCAAGGCCCGATTTGCCTAATAAGCCAAGTTTTCATGAATTAATTGTTTTTCGACTACCTAACCTACCTAACCTAACCTAACCTATCTTTTTCGGCTACCTAACCGAACCTAACCTATAAAGATAGGTTAGGTTAGGTTAGGTAGGGTTGGTTAGGTTTGGTCATATATCTACGTTAATTGTAACTTCAATAAAAAAAATTGACCTAATACATAATGAAATGGGTAGATTTATCATTTCATAAGAAAAAAATTAGAGAAAATGTATTAATTCAGGAAAACTTGGCTTATTAGGCAAATCGGGCCTTGCATAGTAGGCTGAGAAGTGCGTTCTGGCTACTAGGTACGACATATATATATATATATATATATATAATATATATATATATATATATATATATATATATATATATATATATATATATATATATATATGTCGTACCTAGTAGCCAGAACTCACTTCTCAGCCTACTATGCAAGGCCTGATTTGCCTAATAGGCCAAGTTTTCATGAATTAATTGTTTTTCGACTACCTAACCTACCTAACCTAACCTAACCTAACTTTTTCGGCTACCTAACCTAACCTAAGCAATAAAGTTAGGTTAGGTTAGGTTAGGTAGGGTTGGTTAGGTTCGGTCATATATCTACGTTAATTTTAACTCCAATAAAAAAAAATTGACCTCGTACGTAATGAAATGGGTAGCTTTATCATTTCATAAGAAAAAAATTAGAGAAAATATATTAATTCATGAAAACTTGGCTTATTAGGCAAATCGGGCCTTGCATAGTTGGCCAAAAAGTGAGTTCTGGCTACTAGGTACGACATATATATATATATATATATATATATATATATATATATATATATATATATATATATATATATATATATATATATATATATATATATATATTTGTAGAAGTAGAAGTTGGGTACCAATAGAACTGCAGAAGGCCTATTGGCCCATATTTCTTGATGTTTCTGTATTGGAGCGGAGTCTTGAAGTGGGTAGAATATAATTGTGCTTTAATTGGCTGTTGATTGCTGGTGTTGACTTCTTGATGTGTAGTGCCTCGCAAATGTCAAGCCACCTGCTGTCGCTGTATCTATCAATGATTTCTGTGTTGTTTTGGAGAATTTATTTTTCGACAGAGAAATCTTAACAAACAACACAGAAATCATTGATAGATACAGCGACAGCAGGCGGCTTGACACTTGCGAGGCACTACACATCAAGAAGTCAACACCAGCAATCAACAGCCAATTAACGCACAACTATATTCTACCCACTTCAAGACTCCGCTCCAGTATAGAAACATCAAGATATATATATATATATATATATATATATATATATATATATATATATATATATATATATATATATATATATATATATATGTCGTACCTAGTAGCCAGAACGCACTTCTCAGCCTACTATGCAAGGTCCGACTTGCCTAATAAGCCAAGTTTTCTTGAATTAATATATTTTCTCTATTTTTTTTCTTATGAAATGATAAAGCTATCCATTTCATTATGTATGATGTCAATTTTTCTTTATTGAAGTTAAAATTAATGTAGATATATGACCGAACCTAACCAACCTAACCTAACCTAACCTATCTTTATAGTTAGGTTAGGTTTGGTAGCCGAAAAGTTAGGTTAGGTTAGGTTAGGTAGGTTAGGTGGTCAAAAAATAATAATTCATGAAAACTTGCCTATAGGCAAATCGGGCCTTGCATAGTAGGCTGAGAAGTGTGTTCTGGCTACTAGGTACGACATATATATATATAAATATATATATATATATATATATTTATATATATATATAAATATATATATATATATATATCTAGATATATATATATATATATTATATATATATATATATATAATATATATATATATATATATATATATGTCGTACCTAGTAGCCAGAACTCACTTCTCAGCCGTACTATGCAAGGCCGATTTGCCTAATAGGCCAAGTTTTCATGATTAATGGTTTTTCGACTACCTAACCTACTAACCTAACCTAACCTAACTTTTTCGGCTACCTAACCTAACCTAACCTATAAAGATAGGTTAGGTTAGGTTAGGTTGGGTTGGTTAGGTTCGGTCATATATCTACATTAATTTAACTTCAATAAAGAAAAATTGACATCATACATAATGAAATGGATAGCTTTATCATTTTCATAAGAAAAAAAATAGAGAAAATATATTAATTCAGGAAAACTTGCTTATTAGGCAAATCGGGTCTTGCATAGTTGGCCAAAACGTGAGTTCTGGCTACTAGGTACGACATATATATAATATATATATATTATATATATATATATATATATATATATATATATATATATATATATATATATATATATATTAAATATACAAAGAGTACCACCTCTGGCTGGAAGAAGGGGGACCCATAGCCTCGGAGGAAATCACACATAACGCATTGGAGGGAATGTAGGTCCCCTCCAATACAGTTTCTGTGTGCTTTTCTCCTACCACCCCCTTCCTTTTTTTTATGCTATATTGTGTATTTAAAGGTTACAAAACATACAAGACAAATGCCTAAGGTTATGGATCTCTTGAAGCTACTCCGCTTCCGGACAGGAACCGAGGACGCAGCAACATTTCCCCTCTGGATCGCCACACTGAGGCGCTGAAACAAAAAACTACAACCCCTTGGTTCTCTGGTGACGTCGATGAGCTTGGAACCCATTCCTTGAGAAATCCCAAGGCACTCTTGCCCCAGGGGCCATGCGTCTCAGACGCTATGGGAACAAAGAGGTATTGGCCTGCCAGTCGCCTGTATTTGAGAGATTTTGCTGTTTCCCTGTGGTTGGCCGCCCCACCTGCTTGATCAGTTCCGAAGTGTACATAGGTGTCAGCCAGGGGGATACACATGTGTAGTCCCACACAACTGTCTACCCTCCTTCCATGAGTATATGTGTGATGCCATCAGGGCGAAGTGCGGGGAAATCCAGGTTCTGGACCCCTAGGATGCGAGGTTCTCTCTCCGCTGGGCACTTAGCTGAGACGAGGCTTCTCTTGATGATGTCATTGACCTCGTTGTGTCTTGCATGCCAGCCCTTTGTGCTTCCGCAATGCACCCCATGCAGTCCGTATTGGTCTGCTTCCACCCTGTGCAATACCCTTGTATTCAGTGTGAATTGGGGCACCAAGGCGGAGGGCCACTGCTACACTAGGGATTCTGGATCTAGGCGCGTGCCCAGTGCTGACATGGGTTCTGCCAGGAGGAAGTCTCCTGCATGGGGGGCACGCACTGCTCTGAGGCGGGCTTTCTCCTTGTCTGATGTTGCGGCGCTGAGCATGGCATCAGCTACTTTTTCCACTAGAGGGTGGTCCCAGCCGGACTGGTTTGTGTTGTTTTGTTGGCTCTATAATGGTTGCTGGGGCTGCCAGACCATCCCACTGATTTGAACATTCAGTGAAAGCAGGATCGTGTATTCCTGCTGACTCTCTCAAGGTTGCAGGTAAGATATCTCTGACGAGGTTGTGCGATGCGTGGGAGGAAGAAAGGAAGGCTGGTAGAGCAATTGGGAGGCTGTGCGGACACCAAGGCCGCCAAGTCTTACAGGAAGGGTTGCTTGCTCCCACTGAGAGTCGTCCAATGGCAGGTTCAGACTTTCACCAGCATGGACCTCAGAAGGGTGTCATACACATTTAACTTAGGGCTGCTGTAGGATGGAATTCTACATTCTTCTTCTATATATATTCATAAATTCTTCTATCTATCATCTATATATATATTATATATATAATATATATATATATATATATATATATATATATAATATATATATATAATATATATATATATATATATATATATATATAATATATGTCGTACTAGTAGCCAGAACGCACTTGTCAGCCTACTATGCAAGGCAGAATTTGCCTAATAGGCCAAGTTTTCATGATTAATTGTTTTTCGACT
>WNGS01144433.1:9135-22751 GCA_020271785.1 Procambarus virginalis
TCCGCAAGTGCCGCAGCACGACGATGTCTGGTGAACTTGGTACTGTACTGCGTTGCTGCGAAGACCTCCGTTGTTGCCGTCCTTTTGACCTTGAAAAGGCTTACGACACACTTGGCGTTATCATATTCTATCCCAGCTTCATTCTTTTGGCCTTCGTGTCATCTCCCTCTCTTTCTCCGCAGCTTCCTCTCTCGTCGTTCCTTTCGGGTGCGCCTTGGTACCGCTCTCTGCCTCTTTTCAGCAATACGAGGGTGTGCCCCAGGGTAGTGTTCTGAGCACTACTCTCTTTCTGGTTGCCCTCAATGGTCTTCTTTCCTCTCTTCCTTCAGGTGTCTTCTCCGCTCTCTATGTCGATGATCTTACCCTTGCTGTCAGGGTGATGATTCACCTCTCCTCAGCGCCGGCTTCAACTTGCGATTGATCCGTGTCGTCTTGGCCACTGATCATGGCTTTAAGTTCTCTACTTCTAAGACTTGTGCCATGTCTTTTACTCGGAAACGGGTCATTCTTCGTCCCTCTTTGTCACTTTATGGTCATCCCCATGAGTACAAAGATTCCGCGAAGCTTTTGGGGTTATTCCTTGACACTCGTTTGTCTTGGTCTCCCATATCTCTTACCTCCGTGTTGAGTGCTCTAAGGCCCTTACCCTCCTTCGAGTGTTGTCCCATACCTCTTGGGGAGCGGATAGGCGCGCTCTCCTTGCTTTGCATTCCTCTCTCGTCCTGTCTAAGCTCGATTATGGTTGCCCTGCTTACTCTTCTGCTTCTCCTTCGCTCTTCGCCGTCTTGATGCTTTGCACCATACTGGGCTGCGCCTCAGTTCTGGTGCCTTTCGTTCGACTCCCGTCCTTAGCTTGTATGTTGACACTGGCTTCCTGTCTCTCCAGGACCGCCGTGATCGCTACTGTCTTCGCTATCTTGCGCGGTCCTTGCAACATCCTTCCTCTCGCCTCTGTCGTGCTTTAACTTTTACCCCTCCTGCGGTTCCTGTTCCTCTTCACCACCTCCCTCTTTCTGTCCGGTTATCTCGCTTACAGGATTCTCTTTCCGTTCGTGTTTCTAATGTTTCTCCTCGTGTTGTTCCTTCTTTGCCCCCGTGGAGAGTCCCCCTTCCGCAGTTTTGTACGTCCTTGACCCGCGTCACTAAAGCTTTTACCCCTCCTACGGTTCTAAAACGCCTTTTCCTTGAGCACTTTTCTTCTCACTCCCGCTCCGTTTCTGTCTTCACCGAGGGTCTAAGTCTGCGGACGGTGTTGGGCTCTGTTGTTTTCCTGATCGCACTTATATGTGTCGCTTACCTCCGGAGACTAGCATCTTTACGGCGGAGCTTTATGCTATTCTCTATGCTCTTCGTCTCCTGCTTTCTCGTTGTCAGTCTTCTTTTGTGGTTGTTGTTGACTCTCGTAGTGCCCTCATGGCTCTCGGGTCCTTAATCCGGTTCATCCAGTAGTTGTCGAGATCCAGCATTGGCTGTTCTTGTTCACAGTAAGTTTAAGTCGGTTGAGTTTTGTTGGGTTCCCAGCCATATTGGTGTGTCTTTAAATGAGCGTGCGGATGCTGCCGCCAAGGAAGCTGTCCGCTCTTGTCCCGTCTCTCGTAAAGGTATTCCATATTCCGACTTTTACCCGGTTATCCATTCCTCCATCCTTACCCGTTGGCAGGCTTCTTGGTCGTCTGTTACTGGTAACAAACTCCGTACTCTTAAATGTTGTGTTTCCTCGTGGCCGTCCTCCTATCACCGTAACCGGCGATGGGAAACTGCTCTGGCAAGGTTGCGTATTGGCCATACTCGCTTAACCCATGGTCACTTGATGGAGCGCCGCCCTGCTCCTTATTGTCCTAATTGCATTGTCCCTCTTACGGTCATGCATGTCCTTTTTGAATGTCCCGACTTTCAGGACGAGCGTGTGTCTTGCTTTCCGATCGCCCCTCGCGGTCACTAGTCCCTCGATAGAATTCTTGGTGACTCGGATACTTTTGATATTGTTCGCCTTATGCGTTTTTGTTCTCGTATTGACATCCTTGGTGATATTTAGCGCCCTCTGATTATTCCGCACATTTGATGGTGCTACATAGCCTTTCCGGTTTGGTGCCTTCTTTTGATAATTACTTACTTAAGTCCAAGAAGAACACATCCCAAACTGAGAGAAATAAGCAGCATAATTATTTAACTATTGTGATTAAAGTTGTAATGAAGTTGTGGTAAGGGTAAGATATGAGTGGGTTTGGGAGAATACGGAGCATTGCATAGTATTTACAATCTTGTAAAGCCACGCGTACCACAGTGTTTCAGGATGAGGTAAGTATCATCATCAAACAAAGGAGGTTTCCGAATTTTTACAGAACAAAATACCTAAGTACTTCAGTGATGACAGGAATGAGAATATAATCCATGTAACATATAATAGAAGTACAAATAACGAATGTCCATCAGCCTTAAATAATTACAGGATATAAATATGTATCATGAATAAGTTATTAAGTATGTGGAGTGTAATTTAGTAAGAATTAAATGGGGTTAGTCTGCTTAACCTGTAAGATTTTTAAGCTTAAAAGCTTAAAGAGGAAGAATAAAACTTAATCTTAACTGTAATCCAACGGGGATGTGGCATGAAAAGCTCACGCGCCTCTGCATCCAAGGTCAGAAGAAGGGATTAACATAAGTTTCCTTTGTCAAAACGAATGCCGCACAAACCAATCCAGCTGTAAAACTTAATGTTGAAGAATAAAACCTTAATCTTAACATTAATTCAAAAGGGAGACTGCAATAACCTGCCCCGGAGGGAGTTTGAGCAGCTTGAAAGATCGGTAGCAAGTAATAACTATATACAAATATGATCCGACATAAAAATGTAACGGTAGAACGCACCGAAGTAATCAATATATATAAACTATAAGACCCGTATAAAATACGTATCAACATATAAGTAACCAATAAGTCGAATATAAGAAAACAGTTCTTTAAATCATAACTGTGACCTGCTTGTGTCATGAGAGAGACAAACACAACAAATTATAAGTGTGGTAGCTGAATCCAATACAGTCCAGCAAATAACTGAGTACATTACAGTGCCAAAGTAACTGAGTCCATTACATTGAATTCCATCGTAAGTTGGCCTCCGTATGCAGGTCAACAAATAAAATTATTTACCTATTGCGAGAAAGTTTTAGTTAAGATACGTTAAGTGTAAGATATGTATAAGAATGGATTAAAGAAGAACCTCTTAATGTGTATAAACAACTTTTAATCTTAATGCTGAAGATTAAAACCTTAATCCCGACATGAATGCAAAGGAAGACTGCAAAAAAAGAAAAACTTTGCCCCGTAGGAAGTTAAATCTTGACTGACATGCTTGTGTCCGGACGACACGAACTCCATAAAATATAAGGATGTTAAGAAATAGAAGGAATATAAGGTCCAATACAGCAGTTGCCATCGTATGTTGTTCTCCGAATACGTGGACGTTTTTCAGCCTCGTGAATTTTTTGACTGCAGACCAGCTGGAACGGCAGCAGTCGGAGCATCGTCACCTGTTAGTTAGTTAGTTTAGTTCATTTATTATGCACCCCATACCCATCTTGTGGGCGGTAGTGGAAAGGGTTACAGAGGCACATAATGGGCTCAGGGACTGAACCCCACAATTCATTTAGCTAAGCAAGTTACAATCTTGATGAGCTAGTTACAAAATTCAATATAAGTCGTCACATCAACAATGGGTTCGAGATCGACCTCAAGTACAGGTTCTAAATTAAGCAACTGACATATGTGGAGAGCTAGTGTCAAAATTTATATGTTTGTCCTGCACACCGCCTCCCATCCAGTGGACAGCGGTGGATAGGTTACAATCACTCAGTTACTACCTACAGTTAGCAAACTGGGGATATTTGGCTAAAATTTCTGGTAGCAGATCATTTTGAATGAAATATTTACACATCGCTGGAACATTGGTTATAGAATTGTCTCTAAATTCACGTATCTTTTCGCACTCCATCACATAGTGACGGAGGGTGTGCGAATAATTTTGTTGACACAGTTTACATTTTGTCAGGTCTACATCGGCAGATAATGAGAATTCCCAGAGATACTTGTAACCGAGTCTAAGCCGAGCAGCAGTAACATCTAGAAGTCTGCTGATTTTATTGGATGATCCATAGATGTGTGGCTCCTCTTGCATGATAGTATGATGATAGATGGAATTACTGGTGTCAATTTCACTTTGCCTCAGATCTACAAGATCTTGTTGAAGTTCTCGGTGTACTGCTGCTCTCAGATTGCTCATTGACAATCCAAGGTTACACTCAACGGCTCCTTTAAAGGCAGATTCTTTGGCTAACTTATCAGCTCTATCATGCATTTGGAGGCCAACATGAGATGGAGACCACATGAAATGGACTCTGTTACCATCCTTAATAATTTTGTTGTATTTGTGTCTAGCTTCGGACACGAGCATGTTACAGTTATGTCTTAAAGAGTTGAGAGCATTTAAGGATGATAAGGAGTCACTTACAATTAATGTATCAAGTTTGGAGACTTGTACACATTTCAGTGCAAGGATCAGGGCAAATAGTTCGGTCTGAAGGGTAGAGGCCCAATTGTTTATACGGACTCCCCACTCAAAGTACAAGCCATCGTCCATTGTCAGAACAACTGCACTTCCAGCTGCACCCGTGGTGCGGTGTAGGGAACCATCAGTGTATATGATTTGAGAGAGAGAATGCTCTGTGGACAGAGCATCAATATGGCTTAAGGCGTTGAGCTTTGCCTCAAGACGAAGCTTGGGCTTATCTCTAATTTGCTTCTTGGGTGGAAAGGGAGGGATTAAAACTTTAAAGAGTGTAACCTCCCACGGTGCAGGAAAGTGCCGTTGTTGTTTCTCTTGTTACAAATCATGAACCCCATACATTCTGAGTTGAGTTCCAGTTTTTGTTATCCATTTGGAACAATGCTGATCTTCAATAAAGTAAGTTTGGAGGGCTTCTGTGCAAGGATTAGGATGAGTCCTGAGGATAATCCTTGGGTGCCCTCGTACCACAAGATACTTAATATGAGAAAGGAACTTAATATTCTGAGCGTTGTTGATCGTGTTACTGAAATTAACTGTCAAATTGGTATAAAAATGCTTAGGCTAACTCGTCACCTGTTGAAGAGAAAGTTTGACTCTGGGGATACCAAGGAGACAATTATTCTGGAGTGTTGAGAATGGGTCCATTGCATCTGTCCAGGGAGATTTTCAGAGCAGCAATTTATATAAAGTTTGTAACTGAGTCCATTGCAATGATCTCCATCATCTGATGTCGCTGTTGTTGGTACTTCCTGATACACCGGCAGATAAAAGTCTGGTATAGCCAGCAGCAACGGGACAATCCAGCGGCCAGGGGCAAACCAGAAGCCAGTGAGGCTGCTTAAAATTTCCGGGCTGCACCGGCAGACATAAGGTCGTAATCCATCCGTCAGGGAGGTTGCATAAAATTCAGGCTAAACTGGCGTACAATAGTTCTTGCAATCCATGTCCAGGAAGGCTGCATCAAAATCCGGGCAAAACCGGCAGACAATAGATCTGGTAATCCACCGTTCAGGGAGTCTGCATAAAATCCGTGCTAATCCGTCAGACATTGGGTGTGGTAATCCAGCGTTCAGGTGGTACATAAACATTCCAGGCTAAACCGGCAGATAATAGGTCTGGCAAACCATCAGTCAGGGAGGCTTCATACAAATTCCGGGCTAAACCGGCAGGCGTTTAGGTTTGGGAATCCAGCGTTCAGGAAGGCTGCACCCGGGCTAAACCGGCAGACAATATGTCTAGCAATCCAGCGTTTATGGGGTGGGGGGGGGGGGTTTATGGCATAAAATCCGGGAGTCCGGCAGACAATAGGTCTGTCAATCCACAATGTTAAACGGGATTCTTGTAATGTTAATTGTCTATTTGTACTCACTGAATTTGTGCGCCCCTTGAGGGACTTGAAGTAGAGGGGGGTAAAAATAGCCTAAACTACTCTATCCCTTTGAGATGTATTTCTTTCTCGTCTCAATAAACATACTTGAACTTGAGCTTTTAATCCAGCGTTCAGGGAGGCAACATAAAAATGTTTTGGGCTACACCGGCAGATTCTGGCACACCAGCAGCGAGGGAGGCTGCGTAAATTCCAGGCTTAACGGCAGACAGAAGGTCTGGCAATCCAGCAGCGAGGGAGGCTGCATAAAAATTCCGGGCTTAACCGGCAGACAATAGGTCTGGCAAACCGGCAGCGAAGGAGGCTGCTTAATAATTCCGGGCTTAACTGGCAGACAATAGGTCTGGCAATCCAGCAGCGAAGGAGGCTGCATAATAATTCCGGGCTTAACCGGCAGACAATAGGTCTGGCAATCCAGCAGCGAAGGAGGCTGCATAAAAATTCCGGGCTTAACCGGCAGACAATAGGTCTGGCAATCCAGAAGGAGGCTGCACAATAATTCCGGCCTTAACCGGCAGACAATAGGTCTGGCAAGCCAGCAGCGAAGGAGGCTGCATAAAAATTCCGGGCTTAACGGCAGAGAATAGGTCTGGCAATCCAGAAGGAGGCTGCACAATAATTCCGGGCTTAACCGGCAGACAATAGGTCTGGCAAGTCAGCAGTGAAGGAGGCTGCATAAAATTTCCGGGCTTAACCGGCAGACAATAGGTCTGGCAATCCAGCAGCGAGGAGGCTGCATAAAAATTCCGGGCTTAACCAGCCCTAGCTAGGGCGGCTACACGGCCGCGAAGGGAACAGCGTTGGGCACACGCCGACACTGGGGAGGATCCTGGCTGCACAATTAGAACATACGATACCACTTTACCTTAGAGAAAGTTGAGTAGGGCAGGCCGGATGTTGGGTCAGTCTGGGATGTTGAAGTGCCCACGAAGTTAAAAGCAGCCAGGGTGGGGTCAGGGAGCGAGGTAGCAGGCGTCGTTTACATAGCTTCAGGAAGTCCTAAGCACACAGCAAAAGCAGACTGTAACAACAGTACAGACAATTGTTCCACTTGTCGGTTGCTTGAGGATTTTTTAGCTTGCAAATCGTTGAGTCCTAAGGGGTCTGAGAACACAGCAAAAAAACAGACTTTAACTGCAGTACAGACGAATGTTCCACATGTCGTTGTGTGAAGAAGTAATTTCTTTTTGACTTGCGAAGAGGAGCGTGTCTGAAGCAGGAGAGAACACATGACCGATGATGATGATGAAGATTAAGCCACCCAAAAGGTGGCACGGGCATGAATAGCCCGTAAGTGGTGGCCCTTTTGAGCCATTACCAGTATCAATAGATGATACTGGAGATCTGTGGAGGTGCGACTGCACCCTGCGTGACGGGAGATGTTTCCCGTGAACACATGACCTCTCCTCGAGCCTTTATATAGGCCCCCGTTGCGCCACGGAACGCGCTGTGCAACTGTCTTTCTCCTCCATCAGAAAATCCTCTGCATTCCTGTATAATGCAGTGGTCATATAAAAACTATGCTATATTAACGAATCTTAATTTGTCCATTTTACTTGTAGTAAAAGTGTTATTGTATTATTGGTGTATCATCAACACCATCAACATTGGTGTTCCTCAGGGCAGTATACTTGGCCCTCTCCTCTTTCTCATCTACATTAATGACCTTCCAAATGCCTCCCAACACCTTAGACCAATTCTATTTGCTGACGACACAACCTTCATTTACTCCAGTCCTGACCCCCTTGCTCTAAATGCCACAGTAAATACCGAGCTTAATAAAGTCCATCTTTGGCTAACTGCCAACAAACTCACCCTTAACATTGACAAAACTTTCTATATTCTGTTTGGCAATAAATCCTCTAACCAAATAAATCTCAAGATTAACAATACCCAAATTTGTAACAAATTAGATGGCAAATTCCTTGGCGTTCTCATTGATCACAAGCTTAATTTCCAGGGACACATTCTAAATATATCAAAAAAAGTTTCAAAAACTGTTGGCATTCTTTCTAAGATCAGATATTATGTACCCCGCCCTGCCCTGGTGACTCTCTATTACTCCCTCATCTATCCATATCTCAACTATGGTATTTGTGCTTGGGGTTCTACTACCCAAAATCATTTACGTCCTCTAATTACTCAACACAAAGCTGCTATTAGGACAATATCCAACTCTGGCCCCAGACATCACTCGGTACCCCTACTCAAATCTCTCAATATGTTAGATATTAAGTCACTGCACATTCTCTCATGTGTATTATACATATATAAAACGCTGAACTGTAATGCCAATCCTGACCTCAAAAGCTTCATTGAAAGCTGTAACAGAACCCATGAGCACCACACCAGAAATAAATACAGTTTTGATATTCCAAGAGTACGACTTAACCAAACTAGAAATGCTCTACAAATCAAGGGACCCAGAATGTGGAACGACCTTCCCAACCATGTTAAAGACTGTACCTCTCTCAACCAGTTTAAGATTAAAACTAAACACTACCTGTTAAACTCCCTGTAACCTACCTTACCCCTCTATTGTCAACCCATGTCTTATTTTTTTTTTTTTCTTATTCAACGCTGTTTGTCTACATATTGTATTTGTGCTGCTTTTCAGTCATGTTCCCCCCCTTTTTTTTTGTACCTTTATTTGTATCTGTTCTCAAAACATTTTATTCTTTTTGTTCAATTAGCATTAAGTTTTAGATATTAATGTTTTCTTGCCCGAAACGCATTGCGTAATAGTGGCTTTAGGCATTGTATGTACTAGCTCTATCTATAAATCGATCAACTTATGTAAAATCTCTCTATGTATGTACCTTTCCTGAATAAACATATTTATTTATTTATTTTATTTATTGTACCCGGATGGATGCTCGCTTGACTGTTTTGTTTGGATGTTCGCTTGACTGTTTTGTTTGGATGTTCGCTTGACTGTTTTGTTGTTGTCAGACCAGCTGTGTCGTGCCTGTGTACAGGTTAGTTTGTGTTCACTCCTAGTTAATTTCTATTTGTTCTAGCATTAGTCATGTGTACTTTGCTTATTATATTATATATCTTAAGCACTGTTAGTCTTTATAAGTTTTGTATAATATACGGCTTGTATATTGCTGGATGTAACTGTACTGTAATTATTTGTTCAATAAAGCCACATGTCTGGCACTGCTTCTCCTTTACCCCAATTTATTGAACAAATAATTCAGCCAGAGAACATGGAGCGGTTACTACGGCCCGAGCGGTTTGCTACTGACCCAAACGCCACCAACGCCGCTCAGGAATGGCGTCACTAACTCGAGATGTTCCAAAACTTCACTCTTGCAGTAGAAGAAAATACTCCCACCGTGGACCAGCTGCGTCTCTTAACAAACTACATTGCTCCACGTGTGTTCGACTACATAGCTGACTGCACTACGTATGATGCTGCTGAAAAATCCCTAACAGAACTGTTTGTGAAGCCCAGGAATGAAGTATTCGCAAGGTATGTGCTTGCAACACGACGCCAAGAACCCGGTGAGTCACTTGATCAGTTTCTTCAGGCTTTAAAGTTATTAGCTAAAGATTACCAGTTCAAAGCAGTGACTGCTGTAGAAGCCAGTGATAACTATGTGAGAGATGCTTTCATTAATGGGCTAGGTTCTGCCACAATAAGGCAGCGCTTACTTGAAAATAGAACTTTAGACTTACAGTCAGCCTTTGACCAGGCTCACACTCTAGAAACGGCACAGAAACTTTCTGCCTCTTATGCTCAGCCAGGGGCTACAAACGCTGCCATGGCACTCTCATTAGACCTGGAGGACTTAGGAGGACAAGAAAGTGCAGAAGAAAAAGTTGACACAGTTTCTGCAGCTACAACTAGTGGTTTAAAGTGCTTCTTTTGCGGTTACACTCGACATCCTCGCAGTCGATGTCCGGCTAGAGAGGCTCTGTGTATGAATTGCAAGAAAAAGGGTCATTATGCTAAGGTCTGCCGATCTCTGAAACAGACTAATAGTGCTTCAAACACCCAACATTCCGCTGCTATGCTTGCTACTTTAGCTGGGACCTCTCCCGCATGCCTCAATAAATCAGTGCTTAGCTCTAAGATCAATGGTATTCCAGTCAGTGCACTGATTGACACTGGTAGCTCTGAGAACTTTATTCATAAGAATATTGCCGAGCAGAGTGGGTTACTCGTCTATCCTGACAATGGGGCAGTTTCTATGGCTACTGTATCGTTCTCTTCAAAATTCCTGGGTCAGTGTTCTGTAGACTTAGAATTACAAGGAGAAACTTACCATGGTGTGAATCTCAAAGTGTTACCCGATTTGTGTGCTGATGTGATTTTAGGTCATAACTTTTTACAAAATCATTCTGTGCTTGAGATGGCTTTTGGAGGAGATAGACCTCCTCTTAGAATATGTGGATTAGCTGCCGTCAAAGTTCCGGCTCCATCTCTCTTCAGTAATTTAGCACCAGACTGCAAGCCGATTGCTGTAAAATCCAGACGCTATTCTGAGGCTGACAAGTTGTTTATTAAATCTGAGACCGCTCGGATGCTACGTGAAGAGATAATTAGACCCAGTCATTCTCCATGGAGAGCCCAGGTATTAGTAACTAAAGGAGAACATCACAAGAAAAGAATGGTTGTAGATTATTCACAAACAATCAATCGATTCACGGGGCTGGATGCCTACCCCTTACCACACATAGATGAGATTGTGAATAATGTTGCTAGATTTAAAGTATACAGCACGCTAGACTTGAGAAGTGCTTACCATCAAGTGGGTTTAACAGAGGAAGAAAAACCCTATACAGCCTTTGAAGCTTGTGGGAAGCTTTTTGAATTTAATCGTATCCCTTTTGGGGTCACTAATGGAGTGGCTAGTTTTCAAAGGGTAATTGATGGCATCCTTGAGAAAGAAGGAGTGGAGGGTACCTTCGCTTACGTTGATGATGTCTGTGTGTGTGGAGATTCTGAGGAAGACCATGATAAAAATCTGAAACATTTTATGGACGTTGCGAGAAGGTATAACCTGACCCTGAATCTTGAAAAGTGTAGTTTTCGACTCAGGTCTATAAAGCTGTTGGGATATCTTATACAAGAAGGAGAAATTAGACCTGACCCGGAACGCCTCGAGCCACTGTTAAAACTTCCACTACCAAGTAACACAGGTTCTTTACGCAGAACAATGGGAATGCTTGCACATTACTCTCGTTGGGTGCTGAGTTTTTCTGAGAAGATCCGTCCTCTCTCTCATGCCAATGATTTTCCTTTATCTGCTGCTGCTGCGAAAGCTTTTGAAGGATTGAAACAAGACATTGCTGAGGCAGTGGTTCGAGCAATCGACCCAACAACTCCTTTCACTGTGGAAACCGATGCTTCAGATCATGCTATTGCCGCTACCCTAACCCAGAATGAACAACCAGTAGCTTTCTTCTCCCGAACACTTTCAAATAGTGAACAAAGGCACTCATCAGTGGAGAAGAAGCGTATGCCATTGTGGAAGCCCTAAGGAAGTGGCGACACTATCTTATTGGTCGCCATTTTCGGCTTGTGACTGACCAGCGCAGTGTCGCTTTTATGTTTAACTCTAAATCAGCTGGTAAGATTAAAAATGATAAAATTGCTAGATGGCGAGTCGAACTCTCCTGTTACCACTATGACATTGTATATCGCCCAGGTAAAAAGAACATACCAGCTGATGCATTCTCACGTGTATGTGGTGCCACCAGTATGGATGAATTAAAGGAATTGCATGACAATCTGTGTCACCCTGGAGTGTCTCGTATGGCTCATTTTGTCCGATGTCGAAATCTGCCTTATTCTGAGGAAGAAGTGAAGAAGATGACTAATTCTTGCTCTGCATGCTCTGAACTTAAACCTCGGTTTTGCAAGTTTGACTCTGGGCATTTTATTAAAGCTACTCAGCCATTTGAAAGACTCAACATAGATTTTAAAGGACCACTTCCATCACATTCAAGGAATAAATATATCCTTACTGTTGTAGATGAATTCTCTAGATTCCCTTTTGCATTCCCTTGTTCAGATATGACTACTGGTACAGTAATTCAGTGCCTGGTGCAGTTGTTTGCAATCTTTGGTATGCCTGCATATATACACTCTGATAGGGGAACTTCGTTTATGTCTGAGGAGTTGAAAGATTTTCTACTAAAAAAAGGGGTAGCAACTAGCTGTACGACTCCTTACAACCCTAAAGGAAATGGCCAGGCTGAGAAGTACAATGGGATTATTTGGAAGACAGTGCTGCTAGCTCTTAGGACGAGAGGCTTAGATGTATCCCAATGGGAAGTAGTTCTTCCTGATGCACTCCACTCTATCCAATCACTGTTGTGTACCTCTACAAATTGTACACCACATGAACGATTCTTCCAGCATACAAGAAGATCAACTTCAGGGCGAACACTACCTACGTGGCTTGCTTGCAGAGGCCCTGTCCTCCTAAAATATCAGGTGCGGCAAAGCAAAAATGATCCTCTAGTTGATGAGGTTGAGGTCGTAGATGTGAATCTGGAATATGCCCATGTCAAGTTCCCGGATGGCAGGATTACTACTGTATCATTAAGACACCTAGCTCGCACCTGTCATGTTTATAGAAAACGGTACCACCTGTTTGTTTGTGTTGCGGCTGGGATGCCAAGAGAGAAGGTAAACAGAGCGTACAGGACGCCTACCAGCTTGGGAGCTACTCTAGTCATGTAATCGTTTATAAGTATTAAAGTCAGTAACAAAGTCATGACTTTACATCAACCCTATAACCAAAACTATCTCAGCTATACACAGACACAACATTGGCGACGAGGATGAACTGGGAACGCAGGTATTTGTTCAACTTCAAACACAAGGAAGGAGCGCATGCTGTCTCGCCCAGAGGAGGAAGGAGAAGCTGTCTGTGAGCACCATACCCGATGCTGTATGCTAACCAATGCTTTGTGCTAACCATTGCTGTGTGCTAACCATTGCTGTGTGCTAACCAATGCTGTGTGCTACCCGAGCTGTGCTGACTGAAGCTGTGATAGGGGAATCTGCGAGGCGACGCTGTGTACGAAACGACGCTTTGATGTGTACAAAACCTGATGTTTTGGTTATGAAACGACGCTTCGTGCTACAAAATTCTTCACACTGTGAACTGACTGCTTTGCCAACTGCTGACAACTGTTGTGCCAACTGCTGCCTACTGCTGTATCAACTGCTGTATCAACTGCTGACAACTGCTGTGCCAACTGCTGACAACTGCTGTGGTGCTGTGAGTAGGTGTAACAATACATGTATACAAGGGCTAGGTAAGCAGTCAGTTGCTGCTGTATTGTGCACTGTTGTGAACTTTTGCATTAAAATGCTTATGTGCTTTGCAAAATTAAAGTAATTACAGTGAATTCTTGACTAACATATACAGTGCAGTAAGTGTATATATTCTGAGGAACATTTTAAGTGATAAGTTTACATTTATTCAGTAAAAATGGCAAACTACTGTTCTCGCTTCATTCCAGATTTTGCTACCATTACGAAGCCTCTACGTGAGCTCCTGAAGAAAATGCATCATGGTACTGGAGCGATATCGAGCAAAATGCATTTGATGCCGTGAAAGATGCACTAGTAAGAGAATGCGACTGCTGCGTACTTTGATCCGTTAATAGACACTGAGTTAACGGTGGATGCTAGTCCTG
>WNGS01144450.1:0-12131 GCA_020271785.1 Procambarus virginalis
ATTTGCATTTTGAGACACAGGCAAAGACAGGGGTACAATGGAGTAAGGGAGTATGGCGAGGCGCTAGGCACACCTAGGTAATAATGGAAGCAAAGAATAAAGTTGAATAAAAACAGGCAAATTTATCTAATGATTATTAACAATAAATAGTTTAGTTATGGTCCTCTAAAGAACAAAGAAAATAATAATGCACTCTAAATAAGTCCAATAAATGAATAATATAATTAAATTAAAATTTATTTAAAAAGTGGAACAAAGAGACTGGTACCTAGCCCGCACTAGGTGACAAGGGGGTTAATTATGTTGACTCATTGAGAGGGATAGTAAGGTGAGACAAACCACATTGGAGAGGAAAGTGTTGAGGTTATCCTCATTAGCAATTGTAAACATTTTACCTTCTGAAGTCTTTCTCACTTTAATCAAGCCATCTCTAACAAAGCACTGATGAATCGCATCTAGGTTTTGATTACGGATTTGACGCAGGCGGTAGAGGAGTTGCTGTCTTTTTCTAGTCAAGCACTCGTTGATGAAGATCCCCTTTCGTTGGGATGCAGCTGTCCGGACAAGATGAGATGTTATGGACTGGGTAGCCAGCTTGAGGCGAATTTTTCTCTGCTTTAGTCCTGATGGATTCTTTTTGCCTACTCTGTAGGCAGCAATAATGTCTGTTTTATTTAGATTGAAATGCAATTCGTCTTTTATGAGAGCATGAATTATATCAATACACTGTTCACCTTCACGTTCCACAGGAATATCTTGGGACGACACAACAACAGAGTCAAGCAGCTTTTGCTGATCTTGTTCATCCTGGGAGACGGAACGTTGGGCGGATAATGTACTGATACATGCAGTCATTTTGCTGAGAGCTTCCTCTTGTTTTTTTATGGCTTCATCAGTTTTCAGACGAATGTTTTCCTCACGGAGACCATTCAAGTCATGCTGGAGTTGATCTTGGCTAGCCTTAAAGCTTCTAATATCCTCGCGGAGAAGGGTTATTTCTTGTTGTTGTTGATGAAGGTTCGCGCGGTTCGCTTGATTCTCAGTTTGAAGACTCTGGATGATCGTATTTTGAGTCTCAAGGACTAGGCACAACTTTTTGAACCACTGATTCTCGGCACAGTTAGGGAAATCCAGTTAGGGACCAGAAGCATACTTGAATTTCGTAAATTGGGATGTAAGCATGGAATTAGGAGAGGATTGAGAGGACACAACTCCCTGGCTCAGTAATAGGGTAGAGGAGAGAGCAGCACCGCCGCCGCGGGCCCCAGCTTCCAGAGGGAGAAACACAATGGCTGTCGGTCTTGGTCAGGATGGATGCCTTGTTAGGGGCTTTGTTGCTTTTATTTCCCTGCGCAGTCTTGTTTTTGGGAGACATGATTGGTTGAAAATGGACTGGGGAATATGTTGTGGCTGAAACTTGCGTCAGGCAGCGCGGAGGCGGGCAGCAGGCACTGGTACTCACAGCCAGAGAAGGATTGTTTTGAATTTTGTTTGAGATGGAATGAGTTGATTTGGGTTGGTTACTTTGGATGTGTTATGACATGCTTGGACTCCATGTACTTAACTGCTTGTAGGTGGTGGTCGACTACATCATCTGGGAGTAGTTTGAGGGCTGAAATATAGCTTAGAGTGAGGAGCGCAGCGAGCACTCAACAGTGATGTAAAAGGTTCACAACAGTGCAGGTATGAGGAAGCAGGAATTCATACAGTTGAGGAAGCTAGCAGCAGTATGGTTTTCAGGCTCGCAGAGGTCAAAATTAAAGTCCCCTGCGATAATTAGATGGTTTCCAGAGCATTTTAAAGTCTGTGAGAAATATTCCTTTGTGGATAGCCAGAAAGATGTCCAACATAGAAAGAGAACGCAGACGGCACTTCAAAAGATTGTAAACAATTACGGATATGCTTAAGCAGACACGACTTTCCATACAAAGAAGGAATAATTTAAGCAGGAATATTGAAGAAATCAAGCAGAGACTGAAGCATTCACATCAGATTGAAGAAATGCAACTAGAACAGAAAGCAATACAAGAGATAAAAGAAAACCCCAATATATTTCTTCTCATATGTGAAATTAAAAGCAAAAACCAATGCCAGTATTGAACCCATTCTTACTAGTGAAGGTTCATATACAGAGGATGACAAAAAAATTAGCCAAATTCTAAAACAATAGTACGAGGACATGTTTAGCACTCCAATAAACAGCATGAAAGTGGAAGATCTGGGCAACTTCTTTATGTGTGATATCCAAACCCCTGCTAGTATAACTGATATCTTTTTTTGCAGGGATATTCCTGTGTGGGCCCTAAGCCTCTGGCTGGCCCACTAAGTGTTGCTTGTCTCTGTTTTACTTGGGCGGAGTATGAGTATTTATGACTCGTATGGTCGCTTCAGTAAGATTTTGCCATATGTGTTTAACAACTTCTTCTGCTCTGTTGAATCTAAGTTGAAATCTTAATGGGTTTGTAACTGTCCACTGTGTTAGATAATGTTCCAGTGGTCTGTCGGGCATTTCTCCACAGTGCTCACATTTCCTCTCATCTTCCGGAACCTGGAAACCTATTTCCCATGCACATGGGTATCCAAGCCAAGTGTACTTCTGTTGCTCTACTGCTCCCTTTCATCAAACTAAGTGGTTCGTAGTTGGTTGAATTCTTGTACCAACCCGCAGATCCTGATGTTGCAACTGCTGTGTTGTGGTCACTGTACATCTTTTGCATTGCTCTGTTTCTAATTGCTTTCTTAATCTGCGATAGAATCTGTGGTATGTAAATGTCTACATTTCTTCTCTTAGTTGCAAGTTTTGCAGCTTCGTCTGCAATGTCATTCCCATATCTACCTCTTACTTAAACTCCACCATAATGGAATCCGAGGCCTTGTACCGAACTATATTCCATTCTATCTTAGTGACAGATACAAATATGTAGCAATCAATGATATAACCTCTCCACTCTACCATTAAACATAGAAGTACAACAGGGCAGCATCCTAGGACCTCTCCTAATTTTTATATACATCAGTGATCTGCATGTCTCAAAAATTCTTAAACCTATACCATTTGCTGAAGATACTACCCTCATCTACTCAGACCCCAACCCACACACACTAAATAATGTTGTAAATAACGAATTCAAAAAAGTCCACTTATGGATGTCAACCAAAAAACTCTCACTAAATATAAAAAAGACCTACTACATCTTATTTGAAGCAAATCCACAAATGCAATTCAGATTCAGACAGACAGTGTTAACATCAGCAATAAAAATAATGGAAAGTTTCTTGGCCTATACTTAGACAAGAGAATCAACTTCAGCACCCACATACAACATATAATCAAGAAAGTCTCAGAAACCGTTGGTATACTCTCAGATATTATGTTCCAAACTCTATTCTCCTCTCGCTATACTACACGCTAATCTTACCCTGTCTTACATATAGTATCTGTGCATGGGACTCAACCTCTGCAAACTGCCTTAAGCAAATCATCACCCAGCTAATAGCGAATCTGCTCTCAGGACAATAACAAAGTCCGTACTCAGACAACACTAAGTCTCCCTGTTTAAATCCCTAAGCATGCTAAACATAATCTTACTAAACATATTTTGTTCTGAAATTTACATTTACAAAACCCTGTTCTTAAATGCAAATCCTGATCTGAAACTCTTCCTTGAAATATGTAATTGAACACCAGAAATAAATATCTCTTTGATGTCTCCAGAGCCAAACTAAATCTGTGTAAACACTCTACGCAAATAATGGGACCTAATCTATGAAACTCACTCCCTAACGAATTGAAAAACTGTCCAACCTACGACTTATTCAAAAATGAAACCAAAGCGTCCCTAATTTCATCTTCATAATTTCCTTCCTAGTGTTTTAAACTCGCACTGTATGATGTGCTACACACTCCCCCAATATATGTGCCTAAGCCATACAACTTTACCATTGTAATCACTGCTATCACCTTATATCATGATTGTTATATTGAACGCATATTTTACTACATTATACCTAGAAATAATCGTCAAATTATGCTACAATATACCTGTCGATAATCCTCAAATTTTACTATAATGTACCTACTAGTCTTCGTCAATTTTTTTTACAATGTTCCTGTCAACAGTTCTCATTTTTTGCAAGAAATTACCTCCTTAAAATTATCTATTAGATTCAGGACCTGCCTAAAATGCTATGCGTGTTAGTGGCTTTACAAAAAAGTAAAAACATCAATGCTATGTATTCTCATAAACCCAATGTTCCTTCTTGTATATATATAATATATTAATAAATTAATACATAAATAAATAAATCAGCAGTTAAAACAATAACAAATTCCATTATTTGACATCACTCAGCTCCTTTACTGAAATTTTTGAACATGTTAAATGTAAATTCTTTGCACGTACTCTCTAGTGTTCTTTATATCTACAAAACTCTGAATTACAATGTCAATCCTGACCTAAAGTTCTTCCTAGAAGGCTATAAGACATATAACTCATAGTCATCATCCTGTGAGATGGGTGATATGAACTTATAGCTAGTTTTTTATCTACACTCTGGAATCTTTCTTATAGAATAGGGTAGCAGCACATTGTTGTGTATACCTAAGCTTGTTAATAAAAAAACACAAGGGACAAATATCTCTTATATTCCTAGAGTAAGACAAAACCAGAGCAGAAATGCTATGCAAATCAAGGGTCCCACATTGTGGAATGGCCTCCCAAATGTTAAACGCTGTACATCTCCCTACCAATTTAAAAAAAAAGAGACTAAGAAATATTTACTTCATAACCAACAACTATTGACCTTCTTTAATGACTTTGGCATTAGGGGGATTCTGAAAACCAGAATCCTTCCAATGCCATTACTGAAAATATCTCATGAGTGACTGAGCCTAGCCTAATCTTGTCCAAGATGCTGTCTTTTGCGGTATTAGTAAAAAAATGCTCTCTCATCCATAAAGGTTCCTAACTTTTCAGTATGTACTCCATGTACTTATGTAAGCATCTAAAAAAATCTACTTCAGTATATTAATAAAATCTTACTCGTATGTATTATTTTACTCTGTTATCTTTAAATTTAATGCTAATTTGATTTATATTAATCATTTCTGGAATTAATTACCTGAGTTCATAATTTTTCTTAAGTTCATATTAAATATATGATCATAATTAAGCTAATTATAGATAATTGTCATTAAGATTATATTACTTCAAGATTATTTAAGTTAGTATTAATAAATTAAGATTAACCTTGTAATTTTTTGTCTTTATTAATTCCATAATCCTATTGAATATTATTCTTTTCAATCTCTATTGATTCTTTTTTTCTTCTTGACTTCTGTATCCTTCTTGTCTAATTACAGTGAACTTTATTTTGCTTTTACTTGTTTCTATTGTATGTGTATTTACATTTGTTTTCTGTTTTGCTATAGTTATTTTACATTTACAGCAGATTTCGTATTTTACTGTTTTGTAATCGCTTACCTTATTGTATCTTAATTTCATTGCATCTACATGCAAGCTGATATTGATCCTGAACTAAATCTGCTGTCACAAATCTACAATACCTAGCATATTGATCATCACCATTGCAGGTATTAACCAACACACCTTGCTAAAAACAAACTCCAAAATAACACTTGCTTATCAGTTTTCAACAAAAATGTTAGATCACATGGTAAACATTTTGATGATATAAATACATTAGTCACAACACTAAGAACTAAACTATCGTTCAATACTTTAACAGAAACTTGGCTAAGTAAAGACCATACCCAACTTTACAACTTAGCTGGTTATAAAGCCATTCACAACTGAAGGCCTAATTAAAAACTCGGTGGCACAATTATATACTACCAAGATACCTTCATCTGCAACAGTGTCATTAGTGATAGAGACGACTACTGTGAACATACCTTCCCAGCAAACATAAAACGTTTTCTGACGTTTTTATTTGGCAGCAGAAAAGTGACACTGTAACTTATTATATTAGGTCGTCTTTTTAACGTATAAAATACGTTAATTTCAGTCAATCAAATCGTAGTATATGACGGTGTGTAAGGGTGTATGACGGTGTATAAGGGTGTATGACGGTGTATAAGGGTGTATGATAGTGTGTGAGGGTGTCTGTGTGTACAGGTGTGTGAGGGTGTATGGCTGTGTGTACAGGTGTATTCACTTAGTTGTATTCACTTAGTTGTATTTTACGGGGGTTGAGCTTTGCTCTTTCGGCCCGCCTCTCAACTTTCAATCAACTGTTTACTAACTACTTTTTTTTTTTTTTTTTTTTTTTCACACCACACACACACACCCCAGGAAGCAGCCCGTGACAGCTGACTAACTCCCAGGTACCTATTTACTGCTAGGTAACAGGGGCATTCAGGGTGAAAGAAACTTTGCCCATTTGTTTCTGCCGGGTGCGGGAATCGAACCCGCGCCACAGAATTACGAATCCTGCACGCTATCCACCAGGCTACCTGGCCCCAACCCTCAGGTGTGTGAGGGTGTCTGTGTGTACAGGTGTGTGAGGGTGTATGACTGTGTGTACAGGTGTGTGAGGGTGTATGACTGTGTGTACAGGTGTGTGAGGGTGTATGACTGTGTGCACAGGTGTGTGAGGGTGTATAGCTGTGTGTATGACTGTGTGTAATGGTATATGGCTGTGTGTACGGGTGTATGAATGTGTGTAGGGGTGTATGAATGTGTGTAGGGGTGTATTACGGTCTGTGAAGGTGTATGACGATGCGTGAGGGTGTATGAAGGAGAGTATATACAGTGTGTGAGGGTGAATGAGTGTGTGTAAGGGTGTATAAGTGAGTGAGGGTGTGTAAGGGTGTATGACAATGTGTGAAGGAGTGTATGGGTGCATGACAGTGAGAGGGTGTACTCACCTAATTGTACTCACCTAATTGTGCTTGCGGGGGTTGAGCTTTGGCTCTTTGGTCCCGCCTCTCAACTGTCAATCAACTGGTGTACAGATTCCTGAGCCTACTGGGCTCTATCATATCTACACTTGAAGCTGTGTATGGAGTCAGCCTCCACCACATCACTTCCTAATGCATTCCATTTGGCAACCACTCTGACACTAAAAAAGTTCTTTCTAATATCTCTGTGGCTCATTTGGGCACTCAGTTTCCACCTGTGTCCCCTTGTGCGTGTGCCCCTTGTGTTAAATAGCCTGTCTTTATCTACCCTATCAATTCCCTTCAGAATCTTAAATGTGGTGATCATGTCCCCCCTAACTCTTCTGTCTTCCAGCGAAGTGAGGTTTAATTCCCGTAGTCTCTCCTCGTAGCTCATACCTCTCAGCTCGGGCACTAGTCTGGTGGCAAACCTTTGAACCTTTTCCAGTTTAGTCTTATCCTTGACTAGATATGGACTCCATGCTGGGGCTGCATACTCCAGGATTGGCCTGACATATGTGGTATACAAAGTTCTGAATGATTCTTTACACAAGTTTCTGAATGCCGTTCGTATGTTGGCCAACCTGGCATATGCCGCTGATGTTATCCTCTTGATATGTGCTGCAGGAGACAGGTCTGGCGTGATATCAACCCCCAAGTCTTTTTCTTTCTCTGATTCCTGAAGAATTTCCTCTCCCAGATGATACCTTGTATCTGGCCTCCTGCTCCCTACACCTATCTTCATTACATTACATTTGGTTGGGTTAAACTCTAACAACCATTTGTTCGACCATTCCTTCAGCTTGTCTAGGTCTTCTTGAAGCCTCAAACAGTCCTCTTCTGTTTTAATCCTTCTCATAATTTTGGCATCGTCCGCAAACATTGAGAGAAATGAATCGATACCCTCCGGGAGATCATTTACATATATCAGAAACAAGATAGGACCGAGTACAGAGCCCTGTGGGACTCCACTGGTGACTTCACGCCAATCGGAGGTCTCACCCCTTACCGTAACTCTCTGCTTCCTATTGCTTAGGTACTCCCTTATCCACTGGAGCACCTTACCAGCTACACCTGCCTGTCTCTCCAGCTTATGTACCAGCCTCTTATGCGGTACTGTGTCAAAGGCTTTCCGACAATCCAAGAAAATGCAGTCCGCCCAGCCCTCTCTTTCTTGCTTAATCTTTGTCACCTGATCGTAGAATTCTATCAAGCCTGTAAGGCAAGATTTGCCCTCCCTGAACCCATGTTGGCGATTTGTCACGAAGTCTCTTCTCTCCAGATGTGTTACCAGGTTTTTTCTCACGATCTTCTCCATCACCTTGCATGGTATACAAGTCAAGGACACTGGCCTGTAGTTCAGTGCCTCTTGCCTGTCGCCCTTTTGTATATTGGGACCACATTCGCCGTCTTCCATATTTCTGGTAGGTCTCCCGTCTCCAGTGACTTACTATACACTATGGAGAGTGGCAAGCAAAGTGCCTCTGCACACTCTTTCAGTATCCAAGGTGAGATCCCGTCTGGCCCAACAGCCTTTCTAACATCCAGATCCAGCAGGTGTCTCTTGACCTCCTCTCTCGTAATTTCGAACTCTTCCAAGGCCGCCTGGTTTACCTCCCTTTCTCCTAGCACAGTGACCTCACCTTGTTCTATTGTGAAGACCTCCTGGAACCTCTTGTTGAGTTCTTCACACACCTCTTTGTCATTCTCTGTATACCTGTCCTCGCCTGTTCTAAGTTTCAATACCTGTTCTTTCACTGTTGTTTTCCTTCTGATGTGACTGTGGAGTAGCTTTGGTTCGGTCTTGGCTTTGTTTGCTATATCATTTTCAAAACTTTTCTCTGCTTCTCTTCTCACCCTGACGTACTCATTCCTGGCTCTCTGGTATCTCTCTCTGCTTTCTGGTGTTCTGTTATTCCGGAAGTTCCTCCACGCCCTTTTGTTCAGTTTCTTCGCTTCCATACATGCCCTATTATACCATGGATTCTTCTGTTGCTTCTCGGATTTTTCCCTTTGGACCGGGATGAACCTGTTTACTGCCTCCTGACACTTTTGGGTAACATAGTCCATCATACCCTGTACAGACTTATCTCTGAGGTCTGTGTCCCAAGGTATTTCACTTAGGAAACTTCTCATCTGTACATAATTCCCCTTTCGGAATGCCAGCCTTTTGATTCCTAGTTCTTTTTTGGGGAGATAATTCCTAGCTCTACCAGGTACTCAAAGTTCAATACACTATGGTCACTCATTCCCAAGGGCGCTTCCATCTTAACTTCCCTTATATCCCACTCATTTAGGGTAAATATCAAATCAAGCATTGCTGGTTCATCTTCTCCTCTCATTCTTGTTGGTTCTTTGACGTGCTGGCTTAGAAAGTTTCTTGTTGCCACGTCCAGCAGCTTAGCTCTCCATGTTTCTGGTCCTCCATGCGGGTCTCTGTTCTCCCAATCTATCTTCCCATGGTTGAAGTCTCCCATTATTAGTAGTCCAGATCCATTCCTGCTAGCAACAGAAGCTGCTCTTTCTATTATGTTAATGGTGGCCATGTTGTTTCTATCATATTCCTGTCTAGGTCTTCTGTCATTTGGTGGAGGATTATATATGACTACGACTATAATTTTTTTCCCTCCATTTGTTATGGTACCTGCTATGTAGTCACTGAAACCTTCACAGCCCTGAACAACCATCTCCTCAATATCCCAGCCTTTTCTTACCAGTAGAGCTACACCACCACCACCTCTTCCTTCCCTCTCTTTCCTCATAACATAATAGTCCTGTGGGAACACTGCATTTGTTATCGTTTTCGTCAGTTTTGTTTCTGTGAGGGCTATTATGTCTGGGTTTTCCTCTAGTACCCGTTCTCCAAGCTCATTCGCTTTATTTGTAATTCCATCTATGTTAGTGTACATTGCTTTGAGGCTCACTTTCCTCTGTCCCTTCTCAAATCGCCTCCTTGGTGAGTGTTCTGCTGGTGGGGAAGCTGTTCCATGGGTGTGAAGACCTGTGAGGTGGATAACAGGGTCTCAGAGGATACTAGGATGAGGGGCGGGGGATCCAGTGAAGGGGAGGGACAGGGAGGGTATGGGGTGAAAGGGGAGGGAGGACAGGAAGGAAAGGAGGGGAGGGAAGACTCTGCGGGGAGGAGGGAGGGGTAGGTGGGTTTTCTATGCAGAGGGTGGCGGGGTTATCCTCCCCTCTGGTGTTACTGGGTAGCTGGTTGTGGTTCCCCCCTCGCATCTGGGGTGTTGTGTTGGTAGCTGTGACCTCCTGGTTTTCCCCTCTCGCCCTGCGCCTCTTCCTTGCTTCTGCCGCCACGGCTCTCTCCTCCCTTGTCATGTCTCTTTGGAGGAATACATTTTTGAATTTTCCCACGTTTTTCAGGGAGCTCTTCCTTGATAGAATCTTCTCCTTTGAGCTCTCGTTTGCAAACACTATCTTTATCACTCGGTCTCGGTCTTTGTTGTACCAACCTAGCCTGAAAACCTTCTCAATGTTATGCTCAGCCCCTTCCATGTCTAGTGCCTTCAGTACTTCATTCACTGCCACTTTGTCCTTGTCATTCCACTCTTTCCTGTTAGAGCCTTCCTGCTCTTTAATGCCCACAGCAACCACTGATCTGTTCCTTTCCAATAGTTGGCTAGTGGAGGTGTGTGGTGGTGGTGGTGACAGTGAGACAAATGGGGTGGTAAGGATGGGGAAACAAGTGTGGTGGTGATTGTAGTGACGGTGAGGAAAGTGTGGTGGTGGTAGTAGGGAGTGCAGTCGAAACAGGTTTTTTTTTTTTTTTTTTTTAAATTTGCATTAGGAATGCACAGGGTACCAGGTAAATTGGACCATTCGCGCTTAAAAAAAATTCAGAGTTAAAGAGCAAATTTTTTCAAAGACCATTTTTGGATTAAGTGTTCATATAAGTTTGATAAATGTTCTTATGGGAAAAATTCAACAATTTTCAGAGTTCTGTTTTATGAAAATATTTCAGAGTTCATATAATCATAGAAGTGTAAGACCAAAATTATTCAAAAAAGACTATTTTCAGAGAATATTGTCATAGAATGTGTTGTTAAGGAAAAATAGACATCTTAGTTTTTTTATTTTTAGTTTTTATATCCATTTACAGCTATTTCACCTGTAAAAGATCAGAACATTATATGACAGAGATCATTTGAAGACCAAAATTTACTGAAATTTGACAGAGATTAATTTAGACCCAAATTTGACTGAGACCATTTTAGACCAAATAATTTAAAAGACCATATAAGATCAATATGAGACAGAGATTATTTTTAGACCCAAATATTGTCAGAGTCCAGTTGTAGACCTAAATTGAATTAACAGTAGTCCAGTTCATTACCGAAATTTAGGCTGAGTGCTCTTTAGAACCAAAATTCATCAAAGTCCACATTGAGACCGAAATTTAAGAGTCCAGTTTCAGACAATTTTCATCAGAGTCCGAGTTTGGAGACCCAAATTTATTAGAGTCCACTATGAGACCAATAGTTAAGAGTTTTACTTGCACCTGAGTTCTTAAAGAGGTCTTATGGAGGAAATTCAAATATTATCAGAGACCAATTGAGACCATAAATTTGACAGAGGTCATTTTAGACAAAATTTGTTAGGGGATTGCATTTATAAGCATAGTTTTGCTACTAAGAGCCCAATTTTAAATTGTCATATTTCATACATGATAGATAAACCAAAGTAAGGTCATAAGCAGGTTCCAGCTCCTGTCCCTGCCTTACTTTATCCCCATAACTTCTTTACTAACAGTCCAATCCCCCTGAAATTGTAAACAGTCATATTTCAAACGTAGAACAATACGACATTGGTTAACGAGCTCCAGCTCTTCTTCCCCACCTTAGTTAATTATTATAACTTCTTTACTTATAGTCCAATCCCCCTGAAATTTTAAACATTTATATTTCAGACGTAGTACAAAAATACCAAACAATTACCGAAGTTCTAGTTCCTGTCTCCTCTTTAACCCCCTCTCATATCTTTACTAACAGTCCCATCCCCCTGGAATTTTAAACCGTCATATTTCTAACATGGTACAGTACGACAATTATTACCGAGCTCCAGCTCGGTAAATAAAAGTCGTTAAAAAGTTATTAAACATAACTTAACTAGGCCAACTTGCCTATTCCGCTATCTGACCTAACCACCTTACCCATCCTGACCTAACCACCATAGCATAACTCACTAACTTAACTTACATAATGTAACATAACTT
>WNGS01144452.1:0-11851 GCA_020271785.1 Procambarus virginalis
AATGCACTAGGAAGTGAAGTGGTGGAGGCTGACTCCATACACAGTTTCAAATGTAGATATGATAGAGCCCAGTAGGCTCAGGAATCTGTACAGCAGTTTATTGACAGTTGATAGGCGAGACCAAAGAGACTAAGCTCAACCCCCGCAAGCACAATTAGGTGAGAACAAATAGGTGAGTACATACATTATCCCCCCCCTTTCTCACTTCTTCTGTAGCATACCAGATATACCCCCCCCCCCACACCCAAAAAACCTCCTACACAGTGGGACCCCTCCATCTCCCTCACCCTCTCCCACCACCTGACCTGAAGTGACCATCTCCGCCCCCTCCCATACAATCTCCCTGGGACAAACAACGGTCAACTATATGATCCCCAAGGGGACCCATACTTCTCCACCAGGCGATAAGTACCCCCACATAAACTTGAACAAATAAACATATGTAATATTATAAATATACTGTATACAAATTTATATACATACATATAATATTATAAATATTTGCATATAATATTATAACACCACAAACCCAACATGGAGGTGTGTGGAGGCTGCCATAAGTCACTTCGGAAGACTGTTGTAGGCATTGTATGTAACATTTGTAACATAAGATTTCACCTGAGTTGTACAGAATTACCTACACAATATGCAAACAGACAAGGTACCTACTGGATCTGTCACAATGATAGACTGATGTGGGAAAACATCACCAAACTAATGAATAACATTCCTGAAATACATAGGCTACAATTCACACAAAAACTACCAGAAATATATGCTGAATATATAAAGACAGCAACGAACTCTGAGCACATCCCAGTGACTGAGAATTTAGAGAACCAAAGTGGCAATGTAGAAGGACATAGTGCCGAGGTACACAAAAATGAAGGCAGAATTGTAGAGCAAACTGGTGATATGAATAAGGAGGGAAAAAATGAGACGAATGAGAACACAAATGAGAAGGACGAAAACAACAAGGAGAAAGATAAGAGCAATACCGAGAAAGAATGCAGAAATGAGAACGTTGTAACAAAAAACGCAGAGGTAGCCAAGTCGTGCACGGGTACAAAAAAGAATAATACAATCACAGTTGAAAATATTTGCAGGTATTATGCAAAAGGACAGTGCATATATGGGCCCAGAAGCACGGAATGCTCATTCATGCACCCACGGAAATGTCGGAACTGGTTAGGGAAAGGCAGATGTCGTTTTGATACAGAATGTAGATATTTTCACCCTAAGCTATGCAAACTCTCAGTTAATGAGAGGAAATGCTATGATCTTCATTGCCCTGATTTCCACGTCAGAGGTACACAGCGATATATAAGAGAGGAAGTCCAATATAATAGCCCTGAAAATTTTTTAGAGGCAGGCAGAAACAGAGGGAGAAACAGACAGGCAGAAACGTGGCAGGAATACGGATGGAGAGGGGGAATACGCAAGACTGGACTACGGTTCGTCATCAAGCCCACACATACTACACCCCCAACTACACAGAGAGTACCACACTCCCCAATATCACTTCCAAAACTGGACAAACCATTGCCACAACAACACACCCTGGGTCAGGGTAGAGAGGAGGGAGAACTACCAAAACCTTCCAGAAGTGACACACAATATGGACAATCATTCATATTTGCAAACATTCAAGGTTTAAAGCCAAAGTCAAGAAATAAAGTTAAGTTCATAAATGGCCTCCTATTAGAGTCAAACTCAATATTTGGGGCATTCACGGAAACTCATATAAAAGATTACTTGGATGGTGAAATCTGGATTCCAAATTATAATTTATATAGATGTGATAGAAAAACTAGGTCAAATGGAGGAGTAGGTCTGTATATTAAAGAGGACCTGGTATGCACAGAACTACTAAACTCAACTAATGAGGTGGTAGAGGTACTTGGAATTAAGGTAGAGAAACTAAACCTAATTATTATTCTAATATATAAACCGCCAGATACAACGGTTGAGGAATTCACAGAGCAGATGCACAAAATAGAGAACATACTTGATAACCTAGCAAACCCAGCTCCAGATATTATCTTCCTTGGAGATTTCAATTTACCGAATCTAAGATGGAGAATGGCAAACACAAATATCATAGCAGGGAATGACCCGGGAAATAACCAACCACAGGTCAGAGAACTTTTGAGATTCTGTGACAAATTCTCGCTCAATCAACAGATTACAGAACCAACTAGGAACGAAAACACGCTAGACTTGATATTCACAAACAATGATGAACTAATCAGACATCACAATCTCAGATACTTCATACTCAGACCATAAGCTCATTGAAGTACGAACTAGCATAAATAACGGTACTAGGTCTAAGAGACCCAACAAGCGAGAAGGAATATTCAATCAATTCAATTTCAACAATAAGAGGATCGACTGGGAAAAAATAAATGTAGACCTTGCAACCATTCAATGGGAGACGGTCTTAAGCGACAAAACTCCCACACAGGGAATAGCTCAACTGACAGCTGAAGCTTACAAGGTCTGCTTGAGGCACGTGCCTATGAGGAGGGGCAGAAAGAGGACCACTCTAGAAAGAGAACGCAGACGACTGTACAGGAGAAGGAAAAAAATAACGGAAATGCTTCGGCAGACACAACTATCACAAGCAAGGAAAATAAGCCTAAGCAGGGAGATCGAAGAAATAGAACAAACGTTGAAGCGATCATATGAGTCTGAGGAAATGGAATTGGAACAGAAAGCTATACAAGAGATAAGGAAAAATCCTAAATATTTTTTCACATACGCAAAATCAAAATCCAAAACCTCGACCAGTATTGGACCGTTAATTACAAATGAAGGTACGTACACAGAGGACGACAAAGAGATTAGTGAAATTCTAAGAAGCCAGTATGAGGCTATGTTTAGCACACCAATAAACAACATGAAAGTTGATGACCCAGACAGCTTCTTTATGAATGACATTCAAGCTGCAGATAATATAACGGATATTACCACAAACTCGGAAGATTTGAAAGAGAAATTGACAATATGCCTATGCACTCAGCTCCTGGGCCTGACTCATGGAATTCAATATTCATAAAGAAATGTAAAGTACCAGTAGCGAGAGCACTCAGCGTAATATGGAGAAAGAGCCTGGATACAGGGGAGATACCAGCAGCACTTAAATCTGCAGATATAGCTCCGTTGCACAAGGGGGGGGGAGTAAAGCCTTGGCAAAAAATTATAGGCCAGTTGCACTAACATCACACATAATAAAAGTGTTTGAAAGAGTGATTAGGAATCAAATTTCTAGTTTTATGGAAAAAAATGAATTGCACAACCCAGGACAACATGGATTTAGAGCGGGAAGATCCTGTCTGTCACAGTTACTCAACCACTATGACAAAATCACAGAAGCTCTAGAAGAAAAGCAAAATGCTGATGTTGTGTACACAGACTTTGCAAAGGCGTTCAACAAATGTGACCATGGGGTGATAGCTCACAAAATGAGGTCAATGGGAATAACTGGAAAAGTAGGACGCTGGATACTCAATTTCCTGTCGAACAGAACACAAAGAGTAACAGTCAATCAGATAAAATCGAGTCCAAGCGATGTTAAAAGCTCTGTACCTCAAGGTACAGTCCTTGCACCACTACTGTTCCTTATTCTCATATCTGATATAGACAAAAATACACGTCACAGCTTCGTGTCGTCCTTTGCAGATGACACAAAAATCAGCATGAAAATTACCTCTGCTGAAGACATTGAAAAACTACAAGCAGATGTCAACAAAGTTTTCGATTGAGCAGCAGAAAATAACATGATGTTTAACAGTGATAAATTTCAGGTACTCAGGTACGGCAAAAATGAGGATCTGAAACATAATACAGGGTACAAAACACAATCGAATCTTCCCATAGTAGAAAAACAGCATGTCAAGGATTTGGGAATAATGATGTCAGACGATCTAACGTTTAGGGAGCATAACCAAGCAAATATTGCGTCAGCCAGAAAAATGATCGGATGGATTACGAGAACTTTCAAATCCAGGGATCCCATCACAATGGTTGTACTCTTCAAGTCACTTGTGTTGTCCCGTCTCGAGTACTGCTCAGTACTCACTTCCCCCTTCAGAGCAGGAGAGATTGCTGAAATAGAGGGAATACAGAGAACATATATGGCACGCATAGACGAGATAAAGCACCTAAATTATTGGGATCGTCTCAAAGCTCTCCAAATGTACTCTCTAGAAAGGAGACGAGAGAGATACCAAATGTCGGGAAACCGACACACACATACACAAATAGTATAGTCTTCCCTTAGCAGTATCCTCTTAAAATTAGAGAATGGGAGACTCCGTGACGTCATCGACGTCGCCGCAGTATTTACATTATTAAACCACT
The DNA here is from genome assembly GCA_020271785.1 of Procambarus virginalis. Taxonomy (NCBI): domain Eukaryota; kingdom Metazoa; phylum Arthropoda; class Malacostraca; order Decapoda; family Cambaridae; genus Procambarus; species Procambarus virginalis. The sequence goes on from WNGS01144452.1 coordinate 4,366, forward strand.
GTTCATACAACAGTTTAATGTCTAAATTGAATAAAAAAGTGTTCAATAAGACTGAATATAATTATTAACACCAAAATATAGCTTGATTCCCTTGTTAACGTAAATTTAACTTAGAAATAGAACCACAATATTGGAACAAGGGAGGCAGAGCGTCTCTTACAGACGCCACGCTCACACGTAAACAATAACAATAGGAGGCTCGTGTGTGTTGTGTTAATGGCTACAAAGGAGACCTACTCTACCTTAAGAAACTGCCATATCAACACCACTACTACAAATAAGAGTACTCCAGTATCCGTCTTACCAAGTATTTGTTTATTATTCTAGTGCACTGTTTAATAGCAAATTTAAGGCGGTTATGATATATGGGAAACACCCCACAAACGTACGTGTACCCCATTTTACAGCCCTCACATACCATGTTATACCTGTATAGATATGTTCAGGGAACAGATATTAACTCTTTGCATCCCATACAGGTAAAATTGTGACTTGGAACAGCAAGTAGCTGAGCAGTAGAACTATGCACATGTACCTAGCTGTTGCCAGCCTTGTAGGCCTCCACAGCCGCCATTGGCACCATGAGGCACAGAGCCACACCCACATAGATGCTACATGACACAGCCTTAGCAGGCCCTTACTACAGGCTCAGATAAGGCCATTCTAGTTATTGTAGTAGTAGTATTCATAACTAGTAATAATTATTGAAATAATAGTAGATTAGACCACCATATGTGGTATGATAAAATAAAATAAATAAACTTAGGTAAACAATTGTAGTTTAAGAAGGAGCCATTTAAAGTGGTTTAAGCTACAAATTGTCCCTCCAATTTGTGTGAGATTAATTTCAGGCAGTTTTAACAAGTACATACAGTCCACTCAATTTCTTACCTACTAAGAAAAAATAAGATAAACTTTAATTTATTGAAGTCAATTAAAAGGAGATATACTGCCTGGAGTTTTTACCACATAAATTATGGTCCTTTGAACCTAGATGATTATTACAGTTAACCAGTAGGTACATTGCATCTAGATATAAGATCCTGATATACATTAGTAGTGCAATATTATAGCAGAAAGACATTGCTATATTTACATTTTCTAGCCTAACTTTTCAATCTCATAGCAAGCAAAACTACAACAAAGCACTATTATTGTTCTGAGGCCTGTGCCAAAGAACTATTGTGCCCTTTTCATTACAAGAGGTTGATAAGAGGCTACTTTACTTATAAGTTACTTATAAATGTTTTTGTAATTTAAGTATAAACATTACTTTAATATTGCACCAATAACATAATATTTACTGCATACCACATTATTTACAGCAAATTCTTGCACAAGGGTAGGACATTTTAGGCTGGTGTTGTACAGCAACCTAGTTTAATTTATTGTGCTAACCTGGTGTAAGGGTAAGAATTTTTTACACTTGTCTAGAGTTGAACATATATTACAACCTAGCAAGTACATATTTTTATGCAGTATTCATGACAACCCGAGTTGTGTTGTCAACCTGATATTCATACATATAATTATAGGTATAATTTAACTATAATCATTTCACCTTTGAGTGTTAACCTGTGTCTCTGTACCAACCAAGAGTGATAATGACGGGCTAGCTTGCGGAATACCAGCATTGATACAGGCTTACCACTCAAATTATAGCGTGTATGATTATACAGTAGTGTATTTTTTAAATGATAAACAGCTCTAGTTCGGAAACTAGTTGCTTTACTAATTCAAGTGCCAAATAGTTAAAAGTCCATACGACTAGCAAGTACTTCCAAGATGTCTACACTCCAAAATGTAAAATTAACCCTTAAGGCCTTAAAGGGCATCTCACAAGGCAGATTAACAAATGTGAAGACATGAGTAATCAAACTCCAGTTAATTATGCAGCACTGGAAAACTATCTTAAGCTTACACGGAACAAATATGACCGTGTGTTGCAACAAATGAAACAGTATCAAGATTTACTTAATAATTCCAGTATTGATGAAGATACGATGAACAACATTCTCCAAGAACACTCTGATTATGAAGATGCAATGTTTGAAAAATTACAACAATATGAAGATTTGATAAACGCCCATAAGGCCAATATAAATGTTGCAGCCACAACTACCCAGAATCAGACAGCACCAGAAGTCAAATTACCATCACTCAGTCTCCCAACTTTTTCTGGAACAGAGGACGAGAATTGGGACAATTTCTGGAGCAAATTTGTCGATTCTGTGGATTCTAATGTCAATGTACCAAAGACGACAAAGTTTACGTATTTACAGAGTGTCTTGAAGGATGAAGCCTTTCAGGTAGTCTGTAATCTGAATCACACAGATGACGATTATGACAATGCTGTACAACTACTCAAAGAAACTATGCGAAACCTGAAAGGACTATCAGAATTTTAACCCAGAAGCTGTTAGATATTAAACATCCAAATAATACAGCAGTCTCACTCCAAGCCTTTAGATTGGAGCTTGAGTCTTTGCTTAAGGCACTTAAAAATAAAGTAAACTTGGATGAATCAGACTGGATAATCCAAGTCCATATGACTCGCAAATTACCCAGGGACATCCTGGATAAGTTGTTTGTGTTGTATGGAAAGTCATATCTGACAGTAACAGAGATTACAAAGGGGTTACAAACCATCATAGAACGAGAAAGAGTTATCCCAGATGAAAAAGCGACATCTAAACCTTCGTCTACTACTAATAGTAAACAACAGAGTACAAACAGTACTCCAAACAAATCTAAAACAACTTCTCCCTCTCCAAAGTGGAGACAAGGCAGTGTGGGCACATACGCAGTTGGTACCTCCAAACCTACAGGTAACGCGTCACCCAAATCGGTGACTCCTCAAGATACTGTTAACGTCTGGAGACCATGTCTGTTCTGTGAACAATCACATTCCATGTACAATTGCAGACGTTTCCCCGATCGTGCAACACGCATAAAACGACTCAAGGAGTTACATAGATGTACCAAGTGTATAAGGGAACATCATCCCGACAGCTGCACATCAACAATACGCACCTGTTATAGGTGCCATAAGGGTCAACACCATACAGCACTTTGTGGGGATTCAAGTACAAAGTCTGCCAAACCACAGGAGGAGGAAGGAACTAACACCTCAGTACAGCTTTGTACTGTGCTACCTGACATAAGTGTTTTCTCAACAAGGTCTAAACATAAATCAGCTCTACCTACTGCACGATTGATCATTAGAAATGGAGAGAACAAAGCCACCGTACGTGGATTATTTGATCAAGGGTCCCAATTGACCTTTATATCCAAAGAGTTGGTAGATACCCTGAAACTTACACCTGTAGAGGAGACACGAATAAACATAGCAGGATTCCTGACTGACTCAGGAGCCCGAGTTTTCAAGGTAGTACAACCCAAAGTACGATTAGGAGGTTACGAACAAAATGTACAAGCTCTAGTAGTAGATAGATTCCCAACAGATCTGTATGTATATGGTCTGGGGACAACAGCCAAATTCCTAGAAAAAAGGGGAATTCATTTGGCTGATAAAATCACAACAGATAACCTTTCCAATATTGGAATCCTTATGGGATCAGATGTCTACCATAAGTTTATCAAAGGAAAGGAATACAAACACGGTATGAACGTGTTACCATCTGCAGGTGGCTATTTGCTAACAGGCCCTGTATTACGGCTAAACCAACCCGCACCTGTAGAACACCAACATGCCAACCCAGTAATGGTTGCATGACTAGGAGACCAGTCTCCACTGCAACTCAGAGACATGTCCGAGGAAGAGCTTGATCCCCCTGTACACAAGTTATGGGACCTGGCAACTCTCGGCATTGTCCCTGAACAACCTAGCCCAGATGATGACTGGACTTACAAACAATACCTGGACTCAGTTATATACAGAGATAATCAATACTGGGTCAGGCTACCATGGAAGCTGAATCACCCTCAGCTACCCGTCAACCATTTTATGGCACCTTTAAAGAAAAGATCACTGCCACAACTGGAATTAACAGCCTTACTGTTAGGAGTAAGATTGGCTCATTATTTGATCAAGGCCTTACGCCACATCCACTTTAAAGAAACAGTAGTTTGGTCAGATAATGAGGCAGTGCTACAGTGGGTTAAGAACAATAACAGTAAGAATCCTTACGTGAGTAACCGCGTTAAGGAAATATGAGAGTTGTCAGCAGGGTATAAACTAAGATATGTACCCGCAAAAGAGAATCCAGCTGACTATCTCTCCCGAGGACTGACTTTACGGCAATTAACAAAGCAGAGATGTGGTTCAATGGACCTCAGTGGCTAATCAGCGACCAGTGGCCTGAACAAAAGCCACAAGTCATTGTGACCAATGTTACTGTTCCCACTGAGAACCCAGAACCACCTCGGACTTTGGTAATTGATCCTACTCGGTACTCTGAACTGAACAAACTTATAGGTGTCACCCAAGTAGTGTTTGATTTTCTAAAGAAAATAGGAATCAAGCATAAATTCCCTAATGCCCTAAGGTATTGGGTCAAAAGAGCTCAGATCGACACATTCGGGACAGAATTTGACAATGTTCCAAAGAAGCTACAACGTGATCTGGGTCTCTGGTTAGACACTGACAATTATAACATAATCAGATGCGGAGGCCGCTTACAGCACGCTGACATAGATTTGGAAGCAAAAAATCCAATATTGCTCCCTCGTCACCACATAGTAAGCAAACTAATTGTGTTACATATACACAAATACTGCACTCTGCATGGTGGGGTATTAGATACTCTCACAGACTTAAGACAACAGTACTGGCTACCCCAAGGTAGACAGACAGTAAAATCAATAATCAAATCCTGTGTTATTTGCCGGAGATACGAGGCCAGAGTGTGTCCGTATCCTGGCCCTCCTCCACTTCCGAAGGAACGAGTCGTACATATTCGTCCCTTTGAGACTACAGGAGTAGATTTCACAGGAGCACTAACACTTACAGGCACTAAAGACAAGAAACCAGTAAAAGCTTACATCTGTCTTTTTACTTGTGCCACAACAAGGGCAGTCCATCTAGAAGTGACTCCCGATATGAGTGCCGAAGCATTCTTACAGGCTTTCCGCAGGTTTGCTTCACGTAGATCCTGTCCTAAGTTAATGATCTCAGACAATGGGTCCAACTTAGTGGCAGGAGAAGCATGTCTGAGGAAAATCTGGACACACCCAAAGGTACGCACAGCCCTAAATCAACGGCAGTGCCATTGGAAATTCATACCTCCCAGAGCACCATGGCACGGAGGCTTCTATGAACGCATGGTTGGTACGGTAAAACGTTCTCTACGGAAAACCCTACACCGCCAAAAGATTGACCTGCAGGAGCTTCAAACAGTAGTCATAGAGATAGAAGCACGAGTCAATAACCGACCACTTACCTACCTCTCTGATGATGTTTTGCAGCGTGAACCATTAAGTCCAGCTCATTTGATGTATGGTAGACCTCTCAAAACACTTGTGTCCCTTACGGACGAGGAACCAGAGGATCCTTCATATGTCCAAGAGAGTGATTTGGTTCAACGTTTCAAACATCTATCAAGGGTGATAAGTCGGTGGAATGACGTATGGACTCGAGAATACCTTACAGCTCTGAGAGAGTATCATTACGGGGCAAACAACCCCTACAACAGAATTAACTTGAACCCTGGTGACATAGTTCTGGTGGATAGTGATGGACCACGCTCAGAGTGGCCTTTAGGTCAAATAGTCTCTGTTCATCCAGACAGCCAGGGCATCTTGAGAATAGTGAAAGTGAAATGCCGAGGCAACACTACTCTCAAAACTTTAGAGAAATTAGTTCCTTTAGAACTGGCCAGGAACGAAGACGTACAGCGACTTCCAGCACCCGATACGCCAGTACGGGACATACGTCCCCAAAGGACTGCAGCTCAACAATGTAAACTCAAATTAAAGCAGCATTATAATTCTGAAGGAGAAGAATAAAGTGATCGCAGTCCTTACCGGGACTTCGACCCGTGTTCTTCCCCCCCGGAATTATGTCGGGAAACCGACACACTCATACACAAATAGTATAGTCTCCCTTAACAGTATCCTCTTAAAATTAGAGAATGGGAGACTCCGTGACGTCATCGACGTCGCCGCAGTATTTACATTATTAAACCACTGTTCATACAACAGTTTAATGTCTAAATTGAATAAAAAAGTGTTCAATAAGACTGAATATAATTATTAACACCAAAATATAACTTGACTCTCTTGTTAGCGTAAATTTAACTTAGAAGTAGAACCACAATATTGGAACAAGAGAGGCAGAGCGTCTCTTACAGACGCCACGCTCACACGAAAACAATAACAATGGAGGCTCGTGTGTGTTGTGTTAATGGCCACATAGGATAGACCTACTCTACCCCTAAGAAACTGCCATATCAACACACTACTACAAATAAGAGTACTCCAGTATCCGTCTTACCAAGTATTTGTTTATTATTCTAGTGCACTGTTTAATATCAAATTTAAGACGGTTACAAAATATGAACAACACCAACACCATGTACGTGTACCCCATTTTTACAGACCTCACATACCATGTTATACCTGTATTGATATGTTCAGGGAACAGATATTAACTCTTTGCATCCCATACAGGTAAAATTGTGACTTGGAACAGCAAGTAGCTGAGCAGTAGAACTATGCACATGTACCTAGCTGTTGCCAGCCTTGAAGGCCTCCACAGCCGCCATTGGCACCATGAGGCACAGGGCCACACCCACATAGATGCTAACATGACACAGCCTTAGCAGGCCCTTACTACAGGCTCAGATAAGGCCATTCTAGTTATTGTAGTAGTAGTATTCATAACTAGTAATAATTGTTGAAATAATAGTAGATTAGACCACCATATGTGGTATGATATAATATTATAATAATAAACTTAGGTAAACAATTTGCAGTTTAAGAAGGAGCCATTACAAAGTGGTTTAAGCTACAAATTGTCCCCCCAATTTGTGTGAGATTAATTTCAGGCAGTTTTAACAAGTACATACAGTCCACTCAATTTCTTACCTACTAAGAAAAAAATAAGATAAACTTTAATTTACTGAAGTTAATTAAAAGAAGATATACTGCCTGGAGTTTTTACCACAACGCCTCAGTAGTGATGTGAGAGTGACCTGCCCGCCTCAGTAAAGACGTGAGAGTGACCTGTCCGCCTCAGTAGTGATGTGAGAGTGACCTGCCAGCCTCAGTAGAGATGTGAGAGTGACCTGCCCGCCTCAGTATGATGTGAGAGGGACCTGCCCGCCTCAGTAGTGACGTGAGAGTGACCTGCCGCCTCAGTAGTGATGTGAGAGTGACCTGCCAGCCTCATTAGTGACGTGAGAGTGTCCTGCCCGCCTCAGTCAGTAGTTGGATGTGAGAGTGACCTGCCCGCCCTCATTAGTGACGTGGAGAGTGAACCTGCCCGCCTCAGTAGTGATGTGAGAGTGACCTGCCCGCCTCAGTA
>WNGS01144453.1:0-11804 GCA_020271785.1 Procambarus virginalis
CCCCGGTAGGCTAGAACCTCCACCCACATCGACTGATACAAAGTAGTTAGAATATCCATATCAGCATGGATAGCTCCGGGGAGCGTAGGGGCTCCCCCAGAAAATGAACATAAATATATTTGCAGCAACACGCTCGCCCCGCCCTGGGCGCCCTACTGGCCCCAGGAGCGTACGTCACGAGCAAACGGGGAATGATGACATCACGCGCCAACTTACGGACCCCATAGTAGCCAAAGTAAGCACAATTTCATTTTTTTTTTACATACCCATACTGAGGGAAGGTTTTTGACACTTTAAAAATCAAATGAATTTTTTCCAGAGAATTTATTTCCTGCACACTGGGGGATGTCATATTTGGAGGCAACGCAGTTAAGGGGTTAATCCTATGGGAAGCCCAGGCACTGGGGCCAGCTAAGCCAGTAACCCCTGTCTGCTGCAGGCAAACTGACAACTAGCGGTCACCATGAAACCTCGGGGCAATAGAGGAGGAACACCAATACAAAACTAGGCTAGCCTAATGGGGAGCTAGGCAGACCTCTGCCAACAAGAAGTGATTTGCCCTGAGCAAAACTCAGGGGCAAAACACACAGACCAACCGGTCCCCCGAAATAATCGTCGGCCGCTGCTGTATGCAGGCTGCACCAGCCGCAATGTGCCCCACCCAGCAAAACCCCCTCTCCGTACCTACCCCGACAGACCCCAAGGGCGAGGATGTCAAACAATGAAGCCCTCAAATGGGAGTGAGACCCGAACATCCCAGGAAGGGAACCCTGACATGCCAGGGAAGTACTTACCGGGCACCTAGGAAAGATAGCCCTAGGCGCATGCAGCCTGGTGCACTTTGAGAACACCTGGCTCCCACACCACACTACTCTGGCAAAGCCACAAACGCCAAAGCCAGGCAAGAAAATCGAGGCCAGAGAGGACTTGTGAACACCTGCACATCAGTCTACGAACTGAGGGAAAAGCGGCCAGCTTGCCTGAGTGGGCTCCCGCTCCCCTCTGTCGGGGGAGGTCGGGGAGGATGCTAGCGAGCAGGCGTGCTACTCAGATTACGATTTGCTTGTTTCCTTGTTGTAATGTCTCGCCTACCTTTCTGGTGGTATCCCCGGTTCATGGCAGACATGACTATACTCCAAAAGATAGAGTGCTCATATGGCCATTGCTCCCTACGTCTGAGTGGACCAAGTTCTGGCACTGGTCTCCGGTAGGCACACAGAACTCAAAGGATTGATAACACCAAAATCAACATGGCACATGTCAGTTTGATAGCTTCAGGGAGTCAATGGGGCTCCCCACAGAAAGGGTGGTACCACAGGAACCAGAACAGCTTCCTGTGCCATACTCTGTCCAAGAGGAGCACCACACAGGAAAAGTTCAGGTTCCCATCTAAACTCTCATCCAAGTGTCGCATAATCTGGGGCCATTCCACTACCAGACGGAGATGACACTGGAGGCAAAGCAGAGCCACAGATGGCAGACAAAGGGAAGCCAACCATGAATCCTCCCCCCCCCCCAAAAAAAAAGACCAAACCAAATCTGAACCTTGGATGGAACTACCTGAGACTTCCTCAAATTCACCCAGGAAAGTGATCCAACAAGCTGGCAAAGAATCCGATCCCTGGTTGTAGACAACATTTTATGGGATTCCTGACTATGTTTCAATTCCATATTACAATATGTTAAATATCTCAACATAATTTGATAATTTTATCCAGAGCCCTGCAACATGTATCCCTTCCCTCCCTGACTGACTTGCATGAATCAGGCCATGTGCAAGACACAGTGAGCTATGTAACTTCCCACCAACAAGCCTCCAGTGGAGAATATGACCATTGCACTATCCAGTAGTGGGGCAGCTCATAGAGGAGGAATCTGAACCCCTCAGAGGAAATATTTAAGGTGAAGCAAGGGAGACAAACCAGCAACCAGAGAGAAAACTCTATCCAAATGTTGAAGCAAAATAAAAGCCAGGAGCATGGGGTTAGTATTAAAGAAAATTGTGAAGTATAAAGGAAACATTATAAAGCAATAGTCCATATAGAAAGCAATTCCAGGAAAATTAATAGGAAAAGAGAGAGCTGCAATAACTATCACTGACCTGATCTCTCTTCTTTTGATGACTTCATTTAGTGGGATGAGTAAAAATGGCCACAAGAAGGCCATGAGCCAGAGCCATGCAGGTATGTCTGACAGACCCGGACCTCTCGATGATATCCTTGAGCCCGACAATGATACACTTCCATACACAATTTGAAGTACCAAGCTAGGGAGAATAAATGACAAAAATAATTGTAATCAAAGTCATTATTATATTTATACGATAATAATAATTTTTTTTACTCATCTATAGCTTTCAAACTAATGAGCTATAGACTAACTGTAAAATACATTCAACATAAAACAAAATATTTATTATTTTAGTATTTCCTACTGTAGTGTATAGAAACTTAGTTAAGTTATAAAATATGCATACAAATATTATTACTTAACCCTCAAGCCGCGCATATCATATATAAATGATATCAGTGAAAAACCGCGCACATCATTTACATTTGATTTCGTGTCTAGCGCTATCATTTAAAGCCCCTGCCTGGGATGGGGGCAGCTATAGTACAGCCACGACCGAATCAGATGCCACCTAGAAAAAAATCCAGCCCAACATTCTTGGGTGTGAGAGCGTCAGTATTGAGCAAGCCACCACAGCTGGTGCACGCAGCACGAGCTCACAGCAACCGCTGTTCAGCTTGTGACCACACAGCATCGCCTACAAATGCCACAAATATAAATGATACTGCTATTATTTAGCAGTGAGTGATAGTATTACTGAAGCCCCCTGACTGGATAAAACTGACCAGATTCTGATAACAGCTTGATTTGTGGTGATATTTAGCACTGTGCTCGATGGAGGGTGGAGTAAGGCTGTGGGGAGAGGGTTGTGGGCGTCGTCTTCTGACTGTGTGTGGCCCCGTGTATATGACGTGCACTCACCAACCAGCTTAGTGGTTCGCTATGGTGAACACAAATGTTGATACTTATATATAACGTGTGTATAGTGTGAGATAACAGCGAGAGGAGTAGGTTGGGAGCGCCATTTTGGTGAGAGAGGAGCATCGTCTGCATGACTTGGCATGTGTGTTTACTGATGGCTACTATGGTCTTTGGGCACCATACCAGTTTATTTGTACAAGTATGGTGAATAAAACAGGTAGATACTTATAATATATGTGTGTATATAGCGTAATAACACTACACCCAATAGTGTTGGAGGACAAATATCAGTGCGTCTGGCCTTGAGAGCGGCCCCGATCAGCTGACTGTGTGAGTAAGCTACGTTCTTGTGCCTTTACTCACCATACAAGCTCTGATGTACATGTTATAGTGAACAAAACATGTAAATACGTATTATATAACGTCTGTGTATAGTGAATAATGCAAAAACAGTATTGTGGGAGGTGAATGAGGGTGAGTGAGGTGGTGTTGAGGGAGGGAGTGGCAGTGAGTGGCTCGCTGGTGTTTGGTGGTCACTCCTCGTTGCTTTTTGACTCACAAGACCAACTTAGTAGTTCGTTATGGTGAACAAAACATGCAGATACTGATATATAACCTGTGTATATAGTGTAACAACAGCAAAACTATTTTTTTATTGTTTTATGAACATAATAATTGAATCACTTATATGCACACCATAATTTTGAGTACAGCGATGGTTCACACATTTTATAATATAAATATACCACAATTCACTGTATGGAATAATATTACTGCAAAAAAACTAAGAAAAAATCAGAGACATTGAAATAATTAGGTAATAATATATTTGTGGCAACTGCCGTCTGACAGCTCGGGCGGAGCAGACCTCGTCTGGCGAAGGCTCTGCCAACGCCCTTTTTTGCCACACTTCCCTACCCTATTGCGGCTAAAATATGCCACCTACGATTTTTTTGTTATTTTTCCGTGATCAGGGAACAAAAATGAACACCTCTATAAGACGAAAGAATTTTTTGGATTTTTGTTGTTTCACCTGTGGGTGTGAATTGCATTTGGGCCCCTAGCGGTTTGAGGGTTAATTGTTCAATTAACCATTAAACTGCGCAACACGTCATATGACGTGTTGAGTAACTTGCCCAAAAGTGCACATCACATCATACGACGTTTTGGAGTACTACGTAAGATTTAAATGGCCTGCAGAAACACGGGGCTCACATCACCTTCCTCAGGGCTCTTGTAAACAGACGCCATTTTTTTTTTTAAACCATGGGCAACATTCCCAGGTGTGGGGGCCTCAGTACTGAGCGAGCCACCAAGGCTGGTGCATGCAGCATGAACTCACAGCACTGCTATTCAGCTTGTGACCACAGCATCGTCTAAAAATGTAAACAAACCAGCATGAATGTAATGAAACGCCATTTTCTGGGTGAGCCCTGGAGGCTCCTGGAGCTTATCGGGCTAATGTATGTTATGTTAGACCGGGACATTAGCTAAGGAGTTCAGACCTACCAGGGACCAGCGCCAGAACTTGGCCCCTTCAGATAGGTTAAGGGAGCAATGGCCCTGGAAAATCCCTTGTGGTTGGGGATTTCCTTACCTGCCATCGACCAGGGTTAGGCACCCAGAAAGGTAGGCATAACAAAACAAACCCCACATGTTAAAAAAAAAAAAAAAAACGAACAGAGAGGTAGAAACTCCCTACAATTCCAAGGAAACAAGCACATGTCACACTTTACTGCCGCGCCAATCGTCTGCGCAGCCCTTCCCGCCCCGAGAGGGGGAGGGGGAGTCCCGAATCTACCACGCAGGTTGCCTAGCATCAGTTCAGAACCTAAATTTCAACCAGTGCGAAAAAACCGCCGACTGGTGGGAGGGAGGGTTGCCAGGGAGCCTCTGGGGCTCGCCCAGAAAATGGCATTTCATTACTATTCAACGCTGGTTTTCGGTGGGGAGCCCCTACGGCTCCCTGGAGCTTCATACCCAAAGAGAAGGAAAAGAAAGGGCTGACCCGGGAGGCGGCCGTCACAAACTCCGCAACGTGAAGCCGAGACAACAGGCTGCAACCTGTGACTCAAGGCAACAAGAACGCACAGGAGCAGACACGCACATAAAGAAAGGGCGGCCAAGAACCTGTATGACCCTCAAATCCCTGCGGCAAAAATGAGCCCTAGATGTCACCAACACAGCAGCAAAAGCTGCAAACATCCGAACAGCACGGGCGCAAGGACAGACCGCAGGCTGGAAGACTTAAAAACTCTGCGGACGACCTGGGAGACCCGAGCCCTGAAACAGAGAACGAGGGGAATCAGATCAACCAAAAGCGCATTCCCAGACACGGTACGCAGGTAACGGCAAAAAAGTGCATCCGGACAACACAGGACGCACCCCCGGGCGAACCAATCAAGCATCAATAACCCAAGGACCGATCCGGAAAGCAGCCGTCTCGACCATCGCCAGAAGGACGGAGAAAGGTTGCAAACATACAAACCTACCACCAGTACCAAAGAGCAGAAACCTGAACCAAAGGGGCTACCACAAACTGAGGAGAAGATAGGAAGGCACCCTGATCAAGGACGAGGATGGCTAAGGCGACACATGAGCAGGCTGAAGGTGAAACAAAACACGAGAAAGAATATTAAACGGGGCAGATGTGACGTCCACCATGAACACACGCCGGAGCGGCTCCGCCAGCACCGCACAAAATGAGGTGACAGTAAGAGACATCAAATAACTGTAGTCCTGAAAACCCAAGAAAGGTCAAGACAACCCAATGCGAAAGAGAAGACAACCTACGAAGAGCAAGAAAAAACCAGCGTTGAATGTAATGAAACACCATTTTCTGGGTGAGCCCCGGAGGCTCCCTGGAGCTATCGGGCTAATGTATGTTATGTTAGACCGGGACATTAGCTATGGAGTTCAGACCTACCAGGGATCAGCGCCAGAACCTGGCCCCTTCAGAGAGGTTTCAGGGAGCAATGGCCCTGGAAAACCCCATATGGTTGGGGGTTTTCCTTATCTGCCATCGACCGGGGTTAGGCACCCAGAAAGGTAGGCGTAACAAAACAAACCCCACATGGTAAAAAACTGCAACAAAAACCGAACAGAGGTAGAAAACTACCTACAATCCCAAGGAAAACAATCAAACAATCACTTTACTGCCGCGCCGGTCGTCGGCGCAGCCCTCCCTCCCCGGGAGGGGGAGGGGGGGGCCCCGGACCTCACCACGCCGGCTGTCTTTAGTTCGGAAACTAGGCGTCAACCAACGCGAAAACCCTGCCGACCGGATGGGAGGGAGGGTAACCAGGGAGCCTCCGGGGCTCACCCAGAAAATGGCGTTTCATTACATTCAACGCTGGTTTTCTGTGGGGAGCCCCTACGGCTCCCTGGAGCTACATACCCAAAGAGAAGGAAAAAAGGGGACATACCCGGGAGGCGGCGGCCACAATCTCCTCAACGCGAAGTCGAGACAACTGGCCGCAACCTGCGACCCAAAGCAACAAGAACGCCGAAGAGCAGGGACGTTCACCAATGAACGGGCGGCCAGGACCCTGTTCGACTTCCAAAATCCACGCGCTCGAATATGTGCTCAAGACATATTACCAAACACAGCAGCCAAAGCCGCAAACTTCCTATCATCATGGGCGCGAGGATAGACCGCAGGCTGGCTAGACTTAATAACCCTGCGGACAACCTGGGAGACCCGAGCCCTGGAACAGGGAACGAGGGAAACCGGATCAACCCAAAGCGCATCCCCAGCCACCCCGGCTGAAGCATGCAGGTAACGGCGAAGTGCTGCAACTGGACACAACACATGATGCACCCCCGGCCGAACCAAACAAGCATCAATGACCCACGGACCCCTCCGGAAAGCAGCCGTCTCGTTCTTCGCCAGAAAAGACAGAGAAGGCTGCAAACGGACAAACCAACCCCCAGGACCAAAAGAGCAGAAACCCCTGCGCCAGAGGAGAGCATGAAGCTCCCCTACCCGGCCCCCAGAGGCCAATGCCAACAAAAACAAAGCCTTGGAAAAACAATCAGGAACCGAAGGAGCCACCACAAACCGAGGAGAGGAAAGATAGCAGAGCATCCTGTTCAAGGACCAGGACGGCTCAGGAGGCGCATGAGCAGGCCGGAGGTGAAACATAGCACGGGAAAGCTCACGAAACGGGGCGGATGTGACGTCCACCCCAAAAAGCTACCTTGAGCAGCTCCGCCAGCACCGCACGATACGAAGCGACAGTATTAGGCATCAAATGACGGTCCTGAAAATGCCAAGAAAGAAAGGACAAAACAACCCGATCCAAAAGAAAAGACAACCTACGAAGAACTAGAAAATGGAGAAAAGAACGCCAGGAAACTTCATACTGTCGCCGAGACAAAGCTCTCAGGTGGGACACAATCAAGGAAGCCACCTGATCACCATAGAATCAGTGATTCACCCTCGTCAAAAAGACCAGACGCAAAGAGCAAAGGAGAAGGTCGAACTAGCCCCATACCGGATCAACCTGCTGAAACAGGCGGAGCCGTAGGAAACGTCCCGGATTCGGGCACCGAGCCAATAGCACCGGAAACCAAGGCTGGGCCGGCCACCAAGGGGCCACGAGGACTACCTGGTTGATACCTGGTTGATACCTGGTTGATGGGGTTCTGGGAGTTCTTCTACTCCCCAAGCCCGGCCCGAGGCCAGGCTTGACTTGTGAGAGTTTGGTCCACTAGGCTGTTGCTTGGAGCGGCCCGCAGGCCCACATACCCACCACAGCCCGGCTGGTCCGGAACTCCTTGGAGGAATAAATCTAGTTTCCTCTTGAAGATGTCCACGGTTGTTCCGGCAATATTTCTTATGCTTGCTGGGAGGACGTTGAACAACCGCGGACCTCTGATGTTTATACAGTGTTCTCTGATTGTGCCTATGGCACCCCTGCTCTTCACTGGTTCTATTCTGCATTTTCTTCCATATCGTTCACTCCAGTACGTTGTTATTTTACTGTGTAGATTTGGGACCTGGCCCTCCAGTATCTTCCAGGTGTATATTATTTGATATCTCTCTCGTCTTCTTTCTAGTGAGTACATTTGGAGAGCTTTGAGACGATCCCAATAATTTAGGTGCTTTATCGCGTCTATGCGTGCCGTATATGTTCTCTGTATTCCCTCTATTTCAGCAATCTCTCCTGCTCTAAAGGGGGAAGTGAGTACTGAACAGTACTCAAGACGGGACAGCACAAGTGACTTGAAGAGTACAAGCATTGTGATGGGATCCCTGGATTTGAAAGTTCTCGTAATCCATCCTATCATTTTTCTGGCTGTCGCAATATTTGCTTGGTTATGCTCCCTAAACGTTAGGTCGTCAGACATCATTATTCCCAAATCCTTTACATGTTGTTTTCCTACTATGGGCACATTTGATTGTGTTTTGTACCCTGTATTATGTTTAAGGTCCTCATTTTTACCGTACCTGAGTACCTGGAATTTGTCACTGTTAAACATCATATTATTTTCTGATGCCCAGTCGAAAACTTTATTAATATCAGCTTGAAGTTTTTCAATGTCTTCAGCCGAGGTAATTTTCATACTGATTTTTGTGTCGTCTGCAAAGGATGATACGAAGCTGTGACTTGTATTTTTGTCTATATCTGATATGAGAATAAGGAAAAGCAGCGGTGCAAGGACTGTACCCTGAGGTACAGAGCTTTTAACTGCACTTGGACTAGATTTTATATGGTTGACCGTTACTCGCTGAGTCCTGTTTGACAGAAAACTGAGTATCCAGCGTCCTACTTTACCGGTTATTCCCATTGACTTCATTTTGTGTGCTATCACGCCATGGTCACATTTATCGAAAGCCTTTGCGAAGTCCGTGTATATCACATCAGCATTCTGTTTTTCTTCTAATGCCTCAGTGACTTTATCGTAGTGCTCAAGTAGCTGTGAGAGGCACGATCTTCCCGCTCGAAATCCATGTTGGCCTGGGTTGTGAAGGTCATTGGTCTCCATGAAATTGGTGACCTGACTCCTAATCACTCTCTCAAATACTTTTATTATGTGCGATGTTAGTGCAACTGGTCTATAATTCTTTGCCAATGCTTTGCTCCCTCCCTTGTGTAGAGGGGCTATGTCTGCTACTTTAAGTGCATCTGGTATCTCCCCCGTGTCCAAGCTCTTCCTCCACACTATACTGAGTGCCTGTGCTACCGGCACTTTGCATTTCTTTATAAATATTGAATTCCATGAGTCTGGACCTGGGGCCGAGTGCATGGGCATGTTTTCAATTTCTCTTTCAAAATTTAGTGCGCTCGTGTTGATATCAGTTATATTTACAGGGGTTTGGATATCCCGCATAAAGAAATTGTCTGGATCTTCTACTTTCATGTTGTTTATTGGAGTGCTAAACATGTCCTCATACTGCTTTTTTAGGATTTCACTAATTTCTTTGTCATCCTCCGTGTATGAACCTTCACTTGTACGAATAGGTCCAATACTGGCAGTAGTTTTTGCTTTTGATTTCGCATATGTGAAGAAGTATTTTGGATTTTTCTTTATTTCCTGAATTGCTTTCTGTTCTAACTGCCTTTCTTCAGTTTCATATGAGTGTTTCAATTTCCGCTCGATTTCTTCAATCTCCCTATTTAAATTATTCCTTCTTTGACGGGAAATTCGTGTCTGCATAAGCAGTTCCGTTATTCTTTTCCTGCGTTTATAGTGTCTTCTGCGTTCTCTTTCTACGTTGGATCTCTTTCTGGCTTTCCTCAAAGGAACATGTTTCAGACAGACTTGATACGCTTCCGAAGTCAGTTTTTCTATTCCTTCTGTAGGACTTTTATTACTTAAAACAGTTTCCCATGGAATGTTTTTAAGTTCCCTGTTTATTATCTCCCAGTCTATCCTTTTATTATTAAAATTGAATTTACTGAATAGCCCCTCTCGCTTTATCAACGTTTTAGGTCTATTCTGGGTATTGATGGTAGTTTGCACTTCAATGAGCTTGTGATCTGAATATGTGGTATCTGATATCGTAATGTCTCTGATAATGTCTTCATTGTTCGTAAAGACCAGATCTAGAATATTTTCATTTCTCGTTGGCTCCGATATCTGCTGAGTAAGTGAAAATTTGTCACAGAATCTAAGTAGTTCTCTAATCTGTGGTTGGTTAGGTCCTGATAGATTCCCTGGTATAATATTATTGTTTGCTATTCTCCACCTGAGACTAGGCAAGTTGAAGTCACCTAAGAAGATAATATCAGGTATTGGGTTCTCCAAATTATCAAGGCTATTCTCTATTTTGTTTATCTGTTCTGTGAATTCCTCAGCCGTTGCATCTGGCGGTTTGTATATTAGAATAATCACTAAATTTATTTTCTCTATTTTTAATCCCAGTACCTCTATCACCTCATTTGTAACGTTTAGGAGCTCCGAGCACACAAGGTCTTCCCTAATATACAGACCCACTCCTCCATGTGTCCTAATTTTCCTATCACACCTGTATAGGTTATATCCTGGAATCCAGATCTCACTGTCCAAGAATTCCCCTGCATGGGTTTCTGTGAAAGCTCCAAATACTGCATTTGACTCCGTGAGGAGGCCATTTATGAACTGTACTTTATTGTTGGTTCTTGTTTTCAGTCCTTGTATGTTGGCAAAGATGAATGAGGTTACTCTATTAGTGATAGTTTGACTGGGAGACTTTTTCGGCAAGCCCATTATGCGTGGACATATTGAGTTTGTTCTGACCAGTGCTGATTGTTGTAGGGCAGTTGCCTGTTGTAGTTGTGGTTCCCTTTCGGTGTGTAGTTGTATCTGTAATTCTGGTATGCAAGTGGGTCTGGCATCCAGTTCCATACATTCTCCATGCTCCTCCTTTTGAATTCTCTTTCGGTCTGGTATAAAAAATTTATCGAATTTCCTCCAAATTCATTATCCTGCTTGCCACTCTTTATGTAGCGTTCCGTGCCTTTCACGTGAAAGTATGGGCAGCTGAGGTCATAGCATTTTCTGTCCTCCAGTGAGGTTTGGCACATCTCAGGATGGAAAAACCTACATATTGATCCAAATCGACACTCACCTTTCCTAAGCATATTTAAACATTTTTTGGGATGTTGGGATGTTGATAACTGCATTCTAATCCTTTCTTATTACCAGCATATCTATGTCTGCATATGCCCTCCTACCCTCCCTGGGAATGTCTCCAACCGAACCAGAACCGGAAGCAACAGCTGGGCCGGGGGAAAGAGGTACAGGTAACCCCACCTCGACCAGTCCTGCCAAAAGGCATCCACCGCGAATGCATCGCAGTCGGGGAAGGGCGTCACATATATTGGGAGACGCCGAAACCACGCCGACGCGAAGAGGTCCACATCTGGGAGACCGTACATCTGGCAGATCCAATGAAACGAGTCGTCGTCGACCGTCCACTCCGTGGACAGAGGAAGGAAGCGAGACAGACCGTCCGCCAGAACGTTGAGCACTCCCCGGACATGAACCGCACGGAGAATCAAACCCCGAGAATCCAGTAGACGAACCACTCGAAGGGACCAACCCCAAAGAGCCAAGGACCGAAGAGAACCCCCGCGGTTCAGGCAATGAACCACTGGAGAACAGTCCGAATGGAGGTGAATGGTCAATCCCCGAGCGACCCGAAACCTCCGAAGTTCGAACCAGACAGCTGCGAACTCCGTACCGTGCTGTGAGCCCGATGGAATGACGAACCCCACCATCCCTGGCCTGCCTGGTGCGCACTGGTCACAAAGCCCCAGCCGAGAGACGACGCGTCCATGAACACATCGACCGAGGGCTTGGGTAGGCGCCAAGGCACCGAACCC
>WNGS01144454.1:0-10331 GCA_020271785.1 Procambarus virginalis
AACTCTGTGCTCATTCGTTGAGTAGAAAGGCAGTCTCAGGAGTGCCTGCCATGCCATGGCCGGTCTCTAGATCACTAGTCATGTTTAAATCTATTGGCCATAGGCTTGGAATAGGCGGAGTAATGTGGGCCTAGGAAACTTTAGGGGTGGAGCCTTGTTCCACTGTTAAGCGTTTTTTGTGAGGACAGTCAGTGTGTCTGGGGAGTTTCAACTGACAGGTACAGGTCTACTGACCTGCGGACAGCCATTCAACATCTTTGGCAAGTTGCAGTATGGAAAGGTAATTGTGCTCCACTGTTCTTGTATGTCAGTATTACTATCCATTGCCTTTTTTTTTGGTAGGTGTTTTAGGGTAGGCTATATGTCAATTGTGATTAAAATATACAGTTACAATAATAAAATAATGGTAATGTCATTTTGGTGAGTTATCTGTCCCCTTGTGTTGGTCTATGTTATTCATCCTGGTGATTTTCATGCGCTGTGTTAGAAATTCCCCTGTGGTTCTCCATCTTAGGAATACTAAAGTCAATCGAGAATCTTTCGTTCAGTTCAGTAAGACTAAAGTATTAATCCATTCAATTTCAATCCCTGATGGTCCGTTGAGTTACTACAATTCCCTCTCAACCCCACCCTTACAACCCCCTGTTTACAATCCCCCTCCACAACCCACCCCTGGCCTTCCCTCACCCTCCTTCTTATCCCCCCAACTCACCCAACCCACCCCTCCTGTTACCCACCCTACCCCCTCCATTAACCCTACACCTTGCTCCTCACCTCCCCTCCACCCCTCTCCCCTCCTACCCCCATTCCTGGTGTCGCCTCTACAGAAGTTGCTGGGGAATGTAGCCAGCGGGCTTCTGGGACGCGAAAAATTGATGATGAAATTTGTTGGAAGTGTCATGGCCGAGGCCATTACAGGTATGCGTGCACGAGCACACGGGTCAAGGATGACCCAGAACAGGTCAGCACGTTGGGTGGCAGACCTACGTTTGAGATGACGGTTGAAGGTGTGAGATTGACAGTTTTTGTGGACACCGGAAGTCAAGCAACTCTCATTAAAAAGTCAGCCTTCAGCACACTTAAAGAGACACGCCTTAAGCGTTGTGGGAAGCATTTAACAGCAGTGAATGGGCAACATATTAATATCTTGGGCCAGGCCACTCTTAATTTTGAAGTGGGTAAGGGAGAAGCTTACCCACACAATTGCACGATTGTCGAGAATCTTGCATTCCCTGGTCAGGTTTTGTTGGGAATGGATTTTCTGGGACGAGTTAACTTTTCGTTGTCTGCTCAACAGGGATCAAGGAAGTGCAGATTGAAGTTGGGCCAGGTAGTTTATCCCATTAAAATGGTAGATCATCCACCAGTAATTGCTTCCATTAGTAAGAAACAGAAGTACAACATTCACTACCCTAAGTTGTTGTTTAAGTCTCTTCCAGACACAGATAAGAAATCATGTGGGTTACATGCCTTGGTGAAACAATGTTGCCCCCACATTCAGTAAAATTCCTTAAAGTATCAGTGGGACGTCACATTGCACCAGGTACCATCCTTCAGGTGGCTGGGAGATGTGACAGGTTGTTGATCCCTCATCATTTGATCACAGTGCTTGATAAAGGTGCCCTTATTCCAGTTGTCAATCTCTCGCACAAAACCTATCGTTTCAGGGCAGGTGATAGGGTGTCTCAGGCTACAGTTGTAGAAAATACAGGAATTTTTCAGTATCAAAGCCAGGAGGAGATGCCAGCCACCACAGCACAATGTAGTGCGCTGAATGTTACAGATAGTAGTACACAGGGTAAGCACAAGACCGAGATAGGGAAAAGTAGTAATACTCAGGAAGTTGATAAGTTAATCTCGGCTCTGGATTTGCAACATGTGCAACAGTCAGATAGGAAACTTTTGAGAGGGATTTTACGTAAATTCCCTAGACTGTTTGCAACAGAAGACGATCAAATCGGGCTTCTGGATAGGATCGAACATGTTATTCCTACAGGTGATCATCCTCCTATTTACACCCGTCAATGGAGGCTTCCGGAACGGGCGAAGGAAGTAATTAGGGATGAGTGTCAGAAGATGTTGAGACAGAATGTGATAGAGCCTAGTACATCACCATGGTTGTCGCCAGTAGTGTTGGTACGTAAACCAGATGGTAGTTATAGGTTTGTGTTGACTACCGAAAGATAAATGAAATTACTAAAGGTGATGTGTATCCTTTGCCACGGATACAAGAAATTATAGATCAGTTTGGGGCAGCTAAATACTTTTCCACTCTGGATGCGAAATCTGCGTATTGGGCCATACCAGTAGCTGAGAAAGATAGAGAGAAGACCGCCTTCTCTGATGGGGTTCATACTTATCAATTCAAGCGGATGCCTTTCGGGTTAAAGACAGCGCCTTCATCATTTCAGAGGGCTATTAATTATATCCTCAGTCCAGTCTTGGGAAGGCACTCATTAGCGTACCTGGATGATGTGGTTATCTACTCCAGGACGTTCGATGAGCACTTACGAGATTTGACTGAGACGTTGTCACTATTAGATAAGGCGGGCTTCAAACTTAACGTGAGTAAGTGCACTCTGGCGTCTCAGAAATTCAAGTTTCTGGGATTCCAGGTGAGCACAGATGGTATCCGACCTGACCCCGACTCCTGTCGTGCCATTGCTGACATGCCAACACCTAAGACAGCAAAGGATGTTCGAAGGTTTCTGGGGGCAGCCGGATATTTCCGTCGCCACATAGAGGGTTTTGCAAGTACAACAGCACCGTTAACTGAGCTTACTAAGAAAAATGTTAAATTCGTTTGGAAACCTGAGCATGATAACGCTTATGCAAAATTAAAAAGTCAACTCATTACAACCCCAGTATTGGCAGTACCTGATTTTGATAAGGAGTGGGAAGTACACACTGACGCCAGTGGTATAGCTATTGGTGGGTGCTTAATGCAACGTGATAATGACAATCTTCCTCACCCTGTAGCATATTTCAGCAGGAAGGTTAAGGGTCCGGAGGTCCGCTATTCTGCAACGGATAGGGAAGCTTTGGCTGTGGTAGAAAGTGTCAGGTACTTTGAACCGTATCTTTTCCAACGTCACTTTGTCATTTATACAGATCACAGGGCTTTAACTCATATTTTTAAGAAAAGAACTAAGTGCCCTCGCATGTCACGTTGGTCTCATGAACTAGCTGCTCACTCGTTCCAAATACTTTACAAGCCTGGTCCATCACATGTTGTACCAGACACTTTGAGTAGAAACATTGCTACTATTAATGTAAATCTTAATATTGAAAATATTTCCAGCGAGAAAATGCGAGAATTCCAGATGAACGAACCAAGGTGGAAAGAAATTATTGAACTTTTAGAGGGAGGAAAATATCCGTCAAAGAAAAGTAATTTAGCAATTCATGATTTTGAAATGAAGGATGGGGTCTTATTTTATGTAAAGGGACAGAAGGATCGTGCAGTTTTTCAGCTGGTTATCCCAGAGGTATTGAAGAAGTCAGCGTTGAAACTCGCGCATGCGTCTAAGATTGCAGGTCATCCGGGGATTTTTAAAACTCACATGAAAGCCAAGTCACTCTTTTTCTTCCCCGGTATGTTAACAGAGGTCATTAACTTCGTTAAGTCCTGTGGTCATTGTCAAAGGAGGAAAGGTACCCTTAAGGTACAAGCTCCATTGCAAGAATTCCCAGAAATTTTGGAACCTTTAGATCGGGTGGGGGCTGATCTGATTGATCTGCATCACAGTCATTCAGGAAACCGTTACGTATTGGTGTTGGTAGACCACCTTTCCAGGTACACCACACTGATTGCATTGCCTCAGAAAGATTCACGAACTGTTGCAAAGGCGTTCTTAGATAGGTTTGTCACTGTATTCGGTCCCCCTAAAGTATTAGTTTCTGACCGAGGTCAGGAATTTAATGGGAATATTTTAGAGAAGTATGTAAAATTGTAGAAACCACTTCAGCATTCACTACGGCTTATCACCCTCAGGCTAACGGTATGACAGAACGGACGAATCGATCAGTTAAAGATATGCTTGCAATTCTTGCAGAGCATGATGTCAATTCGTGGGACGAACACCTCCCCTATGTCCAGTTTGCTCTGAACACTGCCATCCATCAGTCCATTAACACCCAACCCCTTTTGTTGTTCACAGGTCATTCATGTAATTTCCCATCAGGTCTGCTTAACAGACATAATATTGCATATGGGGAAGACTACCCATCAGAAGTTTTAAATAAGATGAAAAATGCATGGAGAATTGCAGCTAGGGCTTCCAAGACAGCACGAGATCGCTATGCTCAGCATTATGACAAAAAGGTACGACCCTTGAATTGAAAGTCGGGAGTCTTGTGTTGAGAGTTAATGAGGCGGCTCCCGCCAATCAGAGTAGGAAACTTGCACCTAGATGGCGGGGCCCTACCGAGTAATTGAAAGAAAAGGTCCGGTTAATTTTGTTATTAAAGGTATTTTTGAAGACCAAGTTGAGAGAACAATTCATATTAATAAATTAAAACCTTATCACGCGAGGGAGGAACTAGAGCTGCCTTCAGCAAGTCTAATTCCTGACCTGTCTAATGATCCAAGTGCTGAGTCAGATGATGAGGATGACCTCCTGTCAAACCTCATCAGTAGTCAAGTTCAATCTTGTCACCCTATGGTAACAAGGTCGCGAGCTGTACAGTAAGTGTAATGATCTTCCCTAGTCAGGTTTAGTAAAAGTTCATATAATCCTGTAGAGGCAATGGTGTGTAGTTACTGATGTGCATGACTCAGGTAGCATACTTGCCTTGCTCTGGGGTTTCCAACTTCCTATACCTCAGAGTAATATCCATGCTTCCGCCATTTGTTGTTGACTGTCTTTCTCAGGTCTGACGGTACACCAGTTCCAGCCTCCCAGTCACACGTGAACCAAGGATCGAGATCAGCAGGTCTGGGGATGACCCACCTGGCTGATAAGATCGGGGTCTGAGGCACGTTACATAAAGTCCTCCCCCTTGTACCCGGTAACTCGTCAATTGGTTATCCGGAAGGGGTGACTGACGTACAGTCACCCAGCCGACACCTCACGTCACTAACGAGGTTGTCCCAGTCCAGCCATGCTGTCTTCACGGAGCAGAGTCAGCCACCATCACAGCCGGGGGCTAGCTGTCTCAAGGTCACCAACCAAGTCCACCAGCCGCCAAATCAGACTGCGGAAAACCGGAAGTGGAAGACGAGTGGTCTATGAAGAAGAACGCTAATTGCAACGACTGTAAGCTCTCTCAAAACCTGCGGTTGCGTCGTCTGTGGAAACGAAGAGGCAACACGGCGGTCCCGGGTACGAACAGCACTACCCCTACAGAGTGCTGCTGTTTCGCCAGAGGAGGTACAACCCTGTATCTCGGCCCAAGCTCAGCTGCACGAGGGGTTGCACGGAAAGGTGTACCGGCCCAGTAGTACCGGGATAACAAGTAAACGTCGGTAGATGACGTCGCCCAGGAGCTGAGGCAGGGCCCACCTGTCCTGTCACCATGCCATCCTCTTCAACGCCACTCGAACCTCACTACCAACGCGAGACATCATGACACGTCGAAGCTGTGCTCTACGGTGGCAGCCATGGTTAACAACAATCCATCATGACTGTTGGAAGCGATAAGAAGAGGTGAACCCGGGTTCCTGTTAGCGGGGTCCACCTGAGCTGACAGCCGCCAGCTGTCAGCTGTCACGCAAGCCGGGCGGGCAGTACGAGACCCCCTGTACTGTCCGTAGTTGGCCGAGGCCGGAAATGTTACGTCCAGATGACCAGGATCTTCAAGCAACTTGAGGTAGTCGCCGGAATCTACAACAACGAGATGTCACCAGGACCGAACGATAGAACTTCTGTATAGAAAAGTTTATATAAAATTAATTTTAAGTAATATAGTAAACTGTGTTAACTCGGAACAGTTAGTTCAACTTTCTAATTTTCCATCTGATAGTAACACCTCTGTACACCTTCGGGAAGCTCTCTGGAACAGTATTAAATGTTGAAAACTAGAACTAGTGAAATCTAGAAAGTGAACATCTAGAAATTGTTACTAGAACATTACCTTGTCTCTAGAAAAGTTGTTTGAGTGAACTGTTTTGAGAACCATCTAGTAGGATCTCTAGAAACGTTGATCAGTGGGGAACTTTATCTAGATTTTTCTAGATCCTAGATACTGATATTTATATATTTTTTTTTAATTTTTTTTGTGGATTACTGAACAATAAGGTGTGGTACACAGTCTGAAAAATGTGTTCACCCGCTGTTGTTGTTGGTTAAGAGACATGTCTGTGGACATTGAATTTTTTTTAATAAAAATATTTTTGTGTATTTTCTTTAGGTTAAGGATATGGACACGCTGTGGTAGGCAGTTGCCACAGGTGTGGGACACGGGGTCCCTGAGAGGGAATATTCCTCTATATTTTGATGGAATTTTATAATTTTTTATTTTTGATGACATTGATTCTTTTTAATATTTTTCTATGTGATGTGATGTGTTGATTTTTGTTCCAGGTGGAATAATGGGATAGCGGAAAGCTATCGGCTGTTTTAGCTAGTGATTGTTGTCAGGTTTGGATTTGGTTTCTATATCAAGACAGGTATAGGATGTTTTGTCTTCCAGGTAGTTGGAAGGTACAGGGCTGCATCCAAGTGGACAGCCAGGATTAGAGACGGTCTCTGTCCTTATGTTATGTATTATTTCTGTGTTTGTTTTATGTATACGTGCTGGGGCACACCTTTGGGGGGGTGCCATTATTTTTGTTTTGGAGGAAAACATTATTCTGTTTTATGTGTTTTGCCATTATTAGTTAGGATTAGATAATTATTTCTTTTGTTTGAGGCAATGGGTCATTTATTGTTGAGTTAAATGTTGGTTGTGGAGTAATGTTCATGATAGGTCAGGGTTTTGGATAAGAAAAGTGTTTGTAAATTTCTTTACACACAAATTTCTTAATTTCCGAGGAGGGGGAGTTGTAATGATCTGGCGCTTAGATCATTGGTTCTCCCTTTCTTCTCCCTTCTCCCTTTCTCCCCTTCCCCCGTGGCCACCCCATCTTTCGTCAAGGGTCATAAAGCTTGAAGCCACTGCTCCCCTCGGCCTCCCGTCATCGGCATGGTCAGTGACAAATTTTAGAAACAAATACTCCAGGGCAATAAACTTGTGTTCTCAAATTTCGGGCAGCCAGAGAGAGCCAACCGTCCTGTGGGCTTTCCTGTCGTACCGTGGGAATGGTGCGTGAGCCTACGGGAGTAAAACAGAACTTTCAGAAACAAGGCCTATGTCACCAGGACCTAAGGGGCGGAGCTGGTCTGAGAGTGACACTCTGCGCTCATTGGTTGAGTAGAAAGGCAGTCTCAGGAGTGCCTGCCATGCCATTGGCCGGTCTCTAGGTCACCTAGTCATGTTTAAATCCATTGGCCATAGGCTTGGAATAGGCGGAGTAATGTGGGCCTAGGAACTTTAGGGGTGGAGCTTGTTCCACTGTTAAGCGTTTTTGTGAGGACAGTCAGTGTGTCTGGGGAGTTTCAACTGACAGGTACAGGTCAACTGACCTGCGGACAGCCATTCAACATCTTTTGGCAAGTTGCAGTATTGAAAGGTAATTGTGCTCCACTGTTCTTGTATGTCAGTATTACTATCCATTGCCTCTTTTTTTTGGTAGGGTTATTAGAGTAGGCTATATGTCAATTGTGATTTAAATATACAGTTACAATAATAAAATAATGGTAATGTCATTTGGTGAGTTATCTGTCCCCTTGTGTTGGTCTATGTTATTCATCCTGGTGATTTTCATGCGCTGTGTTTAGAAATTCCCCTGTGGTTCTCCATCTTAGGAATAATAAAGTCAATCGAGAATCTCCCGTTCAGTTCAGTAAGACTAAAGTATTAATCCATTCAATTTCAATCCCTGGTCCGTTGAGTTCCCTGATTATCGAGTCCCTTCCTTCCTGGGGACCAATAATTATAGACACATTCATTCATTTAAAGGTGGTGGCAGTGTATTAAGGTAAGAAGATTAATAATCCCTATTCCTTGTGATGTTCTCATTTAATATTCAGCTTATATTCGTGACAGTCCAGTGAGGGGTCATACTGGTCCGTTAATAGTGTTTGCTGGTTTATTAAGTGGAGAAGAAAGAGGAGTGTACAGTGTTCAGTGTACAATATTACGACACGCCGGTATTTATTACAGCAGTTCTAATGACTCTTAGATGTTCACATTCTCTCAGGTAGTGGTCACGGTGGTG
The DNA here is from genome assembly GCA_020271785.1 of Procambarus virginalis. Classification (NCBI taxonomy): domain Eukaryota; kingdom Metazoa; phylum Arthropoda; class Malacostraca; order Decapoda; family Cambaridae; genus Procambarus; species Procambarus virginalis. The sequence continues at coordinate 8,261 of WNGS01144454.1, forward strand.
GCCATCACTCTCCATACAGATTCTGAAACTCTGCTGCTCACCTGTTGTTTACATCCCGAATCTCCCTGATATATGTATCCAAGACGAATTGTTGCTATTACTTATACTCTCCCGCGGTCACATCCTCTTCGTCCATAATGACTGGCATTACCAGCTGCAACCACATTTTACCAGTGTACAGATTCACTGATTTGTGCTTCTATCCTTCTTTCCTCAGTTACCTTGTCAAGGTGAAGTTGCTCGATGATACCTCTAATAGAATAATTTCTATTCCTCGTAGAAGATTCTTGGGTATGAAGTATGAATTATTCAGTATGGTCTCCTTCAGCGCCCTCAGCATCCAGCACATTTGCTTGTTCATTTCCACTGATTTCAAAATGGGATCCACAGGCATTTGACGACTCTTTCCTGATTGGTTAGTACTCTCACAGCTCTCTTGATTTCAGCCACTATCGCAAGGTTTTCTGCCCAATTTTTATAAAGGCTTCGTAGTGCTGCTTTTGAATCAGTGCAGATCACTGCACCGTTAGTGTTTCTTTCAAGAAATCTTAACGTAATAACAATGGCAGTTAGTTCTCCTTGCGTTGATGAGGCATTGTTCTCAATAGGCGCTTTTTCTTCACGTGAGTGAGTTTTGAAAGGCATCATTGTTAATTTCAGTGAAGGCTGCCCCAGCTCTTCCTTTGGTAAGATTAGGGAACCCGTCAGTGTAGATTTGATAAATTCCTTCCCAGCTTCTTTATAAATTTCCTCAAGTTACTTATGCTACATTTCTTGTGGTATCATTTTAGACGTTTTCGTTGTCATCTCGCTAATGATAATCCTATATAGTTCATTCCTCCAGTGAGGTAATCTTTGTACAGGCAGGAGCTCACGGGCTTGCTCAAGCAGGTGAAGTTCTTCGAGGTTGCAGGCTGACCAGTATTCCCATGTTTTGCTTTTCCCGTTTCCTCATGTAAGTAGTACAGAACTCAGTTTTTTTCTTGGCAATATCATTGTAATGGAAGTTTCTGGCTTAATTGCAAGCTAAGTATTCAGTTCCCTGATTCTGCTTTAATACTGAGGAGAGATAACTTCTCTCGTAGATTACATGTTTTGGCAGTTCTTGGGACTCCAAGAATGATTGCCAAGGCTTCATTTTCTATGCTCTCAAGTCTTTCATATCGCTCTAAGAGTAGGTGCATAAAACTGGTGCGACATAGTCTTTGACGGAGCGCACATAGGCTGTGTACATCATTTTAGGCACGGCAATAGAGGCTCCATGCCGATTCCAGGTCATAGCTTTCAGTGCCCTGAGTCGACTTTTGTATGTCCATAAAGTTGGTAGAGCTCCTCTTTCTTTCCCTTCTTAGAGCCAACAGTGATGCCAAATTACCGATAGTGGTCAACCCACACAAGTGTTTCACCATTAAGTTTAGTTCTTCATTTTGTCTTCGCTTGTGATGAGAGTATGCTTTGTTTGTTTTTGGAGAGAGTGAAACCGAGTTCAACACACTTCCTTCAAGGAGTTTAATGGACTTCTCTATTTTCCTCAAGGTTGGGGTTGTATTAGGACATCTGCATATCCCACTTGCTGTGTTCCTTCTGGAAATTCAATATTTGCAATAACTTTCATAAGTATGTTGAATAGTGTAGGGCTTAAGCCTCCTCATGGGGAGTCCCGAGTTTCATACTCATTGTTCTCGAGACTGCTCTATTGAAGCAGACCTGTGCATTACTCCCTGTGAGGTAGTCTTTATAATCCATTTAATGAGTCTCCCCTTGACATCCATACATGCAAGTTCGTCCAGGATTGCAAACCCTTGTGCTTTGTAGCAGGTTCCTTTCATGTCAACAAAAAGAGAGTACCGAGTCATTAGCTATGTAATTGACTACACAATTGCTGTGCTCCGTCTTTTAACAAATCCATTGACCCCTTCCCCTAACTTGCCTGTTTGTGCAACAGTCGGTTTTAGATGATCCTTTCAAGCATCTTGCATGTGCATGACACGAGACTGATAGGTCTGTTATTTTGCCAGTTAATTCGGCTTCGGTATGAGAAACAATTAGGCGAATTAGGGTTTTTCTCTTT
>WNGS01144459.1:0-12605 GCA_020271785.1 Procambarus virginalis
GCGCATCATGTGATTGGTCAATATCACAAAATCGGTCAGAAATTGCTTCTTGGTCGTCCTCTTTGATGACGGGAAGATAGACCACGTCAAGATGTATCACAGGGGTAGATGGGAGAGGAGGGGGAGGGGGAAGTGTTAGGGTGGAGGGAAGCTGTATTTGAGGGAGGGAGGGCTAGAGGGGTATAGAGAGGGGCTGAGAGAGGGATAGAGAGAGGGGCTGGGTAGATAGGAGAGGGGGGGGGTGTTAGAGATAGATCTGAGAGAGGGGCTGTGGGGAGAGATAGAGAGGGGGCTGAGAGAGGGATAGAGAGGGGCTGGGGGAGGGATAGAGAGAGAGGCTAAGGGAGGGATAGACATGGAATGGGAGAAGGGATAAAGCGTTAATGAGAGACTGAGAACAGATAAGCATGAGGGACTGCATGTATTAGTATCCGACGAAGATCAGAGATGGACAATTAGAGGTGGAGACCTGAGAACGAGCACAATACACATGCCCACTACACCTGATTAATCTTTGTATGCAGAGGTTATTGACCCATTGATTGATTGATCAATATTAAGCCACCACAAGAGGTGGCACGGGCATGAATAGCCCGTAATATTGACCCATGCATCTACTCTATACTTATCATTCCACACCTAATTGTACGTACCTGATTTCCCAGTGGTATAAATCTGATGTTGCTTTCTGTCTTCTCTTACGGGCTGACCATAGCCCGTGCTACATGGACACTTTGCTCTGAGTAGCTAAATCTGAAACAACAACAACAACATCTGTCTCCTCTTACGGGCTCACCATAGCCCGTGCTACATGGACACTTGCTCTGAGTAGCTAAATCTGTAATATCTGTCACCTCCATTGGCATAGATTGTAATGTAAAGGCAGACTCACTAGCAAAACCTGCCACTGCTCTACCTGTTGTACAGGTTCAAATACCTCCAAGTTTTTCACAGATTAAGGAGCAAATCAAGAAGATAATATTCTCAACTATCAAAAGTCGCCACAGAGCCAAAGTAGCGGAAGGAAGATCACTGCGATATGGTACGAACAAGCCACTGGGTACTACTCTTTCATGCCTGGCAAAAAGATATCCAGAGACATTGCAGTAGCCATACACAGACTCAGGCTTGGTTACAAGTGCTGCTGGGAGGTAATGAACCCAATAGGTAAAGAGTGTCACATCTGTGGAACAGAATCCGAGGCGTCACTATTGTACAACTTACTGGAATGTGAAGCTACTGAAGCCCTGCGCATCAAACTCAACATTATTCTAACGACAGCAGCTGCATTAGATGCACATTCTACAGCGACTACAATGATTAGAAAAGTCGTTAAAGAATGGGACTCAATAGTAAACATTCTGCATCTACATCCGCCACCAAGATAATGCCATCAAAACAAACTAAAACAGAAACGAGAAAGAAACAGGGAAAAAGGAGGAAACCCCACCTCCATCTAACACACTGATCTAAATATCAGATTAACAAGGTTATCGCGAATAACCGAACTCAATTAGGGCTCACCATAGCTCGTGCTACATGGACATTTCATTCTAAGTAGCTAAGTCTAAAAAAACAGCAACATCAGTCTCCTCGGGTTCCCCATAGCCAGTGCTACATGGATATTTCATTCTGAGTAGCTAAATCTAAATTAACAACATCTGTCTCCTTTACGGGCTCACCATAGCCGGTCAGCCGAGCGGACAGCACGCTGGACTTGTGATCCTGTGGTCCCGGGTTTGATCCCGGGCTCCGGCGAGAAACAATGGGCAGAGTTTTCTTTCACCCTATGCCCCTGTTACCTAGCAGTAAAATAGGTACCTGGGTGTTAGTCAACTGTCACGGGCTGCTTCCTGGGGTTGGAGGCCTGGTCGAGGACCAGACCTCGGGGACACTAAAAAAAAGCCCCGAAATCATCTCAAGATAACCTCAAGAAGATAGCCCGTGCTACATGGACATTTCGTTCTGAGTAGCTAAATCTAAAACAACAACAACAACAACTGTCTTCTCAGAAGTACAAGCCTGTGCGTACTGGACCATCACTACTCTATACGTAAAGCAACAACCCATCGCTGCTTGTTCTGTGATGGCAATTGTTACGGTGCCCTCTCCTATTTCTCCCCGGCGCTAGCATTAAGAGTCATATCCTCTTACCTTGCAGGTTCCCTGAGGTGCAAAGAAACATTTGATGTGAAAGGCTACTGGATAGGTTACATATTTATGGAGAAATTATCATTTATAAGTTTTGCAGGTAAGGGGGGTTATGCCCCTCGTACATACAAAATGGCGATGTCTCCTGCGGTTTGGCGCCAAGATGTGAGGGGCGCCAGCAGGCTGCCGATTGGCTGGCCGAAGTCACATGACGTGACTGACCAATCAGAGCCGGCTGTGACGTCACCAGGAGGCCTGGCTCAGGACCTGCAGGTCACTACCCCAGCAGAGATTCACGAATTTTGACGCGAGAGGAAGTACGTCAGTGAGCTCTAAAGATTAGAGGTTTCAGGTGCCTCGCTCAGTGGATTGAGCAGCCTTATGCTGTCTACCATTGTCGCAGACGAGTGGTGTACTCCCGGGGAGCATGAAGAAGCTGAGTTATTGGGCAAGAGTCCCAAGTACTCGTGGCTGTTAGCCTGCGACGAAAGGTGAGCGGCGACCCTGGGAGGGAAGATGTGACACCCTGCGGGTCCTGCCCTGGGACGACGTGCAGAGCTGCCGTGACCGGGTCACATCTACTGAAGTTCTGGAGGGGAAACACCGCGTCTGGATCCACGAGAAAATGTCTCGGTGAAGGAGCGACGTGCTCAGTGACCACTGGTTGGACCAGCTTGGAAGAACTGAATTCAAGGAACAGGAACGGCGATGACGCAATTTCTCCAAGACGCCTGAGAACCTGTGACACGCGACCGGAACGCAGAGACCTGAGAACGGTATACCTTCTACCATCGGAGGACAGGCGTCGATGGACAGGAATGTTTAAGGTAGATCATAATTTCCCTCCCATTGTCCCTTGATAACTAGGCAAGGTAGACCCAGTATATATATTACACTAGTGTGTTTCATTATATTAGTATTATAGTAGGCTGTAGGTCAGCCCAGTATTTTCTACTGCCTGGAGAAGACAGCATGGGAACGTGTGTGGCAGCGTTGGTGGACGAGAGGTCCATCGTCGACTGAGCTGCCCCCCTTGAGAGGGTCCGAGTACCCCATTTAAATTTTCCCAGCTGGCCAAGTTGCCAGAGGTGGCGAGAGGAGATCTGCCAACGTTCTCCAGTTCATCTATTCATTATATATATATATATATATAATATATATATATATATATATATATATATATATATATATATATATATATATATATATTCAACTATAGAACACTTTCCCACCAGGAGACTCGAACCCTAGTCAGCACATAAGCCTTCCAGCCACAGGCATGACAGGTAACGCGTTAACCCACTACACCACGCTCAGACCCTTAAAAGAAGTGGTAATTTTGGGGCATTTCAACACCCCAAAGATCATCACTTCCCAAGAGCACCAGAGCAAGTGAGGGGTCAAATTTACGTTTTTTCATCAAGTCCCTGTTGAATATGGGAATACACTGTGTCTATGCTTTATGCCCAACTCGCCTAAACACGCAAGAGTAGTTATTCAACTATAGAACACTTTCCCACCAGGAGACTCGAACCCTAGTCAGCACAGAAGCCTTCCAGCCACAGGCATGACAGGTAACGCGTTAACCCACTACACCACGCTCAGACCCTTAAAAGAAGTGGTAATTTTGGGGCATTTCAACACCCCAAAGATCATCACTTCCCAAGAGCACCAGAGCAAGTGAGGGGTCAAATTTACGTTTTTTCATCAAGTCCCTGTTGAATATGGGAATACACTGTGTCTATGCTTTATGCCAACAAATTACCACTTCTTTTAAGGGTCTGAGCGTGGTGTAGTGGGTTAACGCGTTACCTGTCATGCCTGTGGCTGGAAGGCTTCTGTGCTGACTAGGGTTCGAGTCTCCTGGTGGGAAAGTGTTCTATAGTTGAATAACTACTCTCGCGTGTTTAGGCGAGTTGGGCATATATATATATATATATATATATATATATATATATATATATATATATATATATATATATCCATGTGCTTATTTCTTTACATGTTTAACATTTTAGCGCTCTTTTTCTTAGTATAGTAGTATTTTTTTATAACTTCTTCTAACTTTCTAACTTCTAACTTCTTTCTAACTTCTAACTTTCTTCTAACTTTTTCTTGTTTTAACTTCTTAGTATAGTTCTTAGTACAGTAAACCTTATATCATTTCTACTGATGTGTTTAAGTGCGCCCTTCATCTCTCTTTGAGCATTATATATAGTAGTAGGCATCCGTCAATCCCGTGGGTTATGGAGTTGTGCCCTGGGTGTCTAGTTGTTGTAGTCTAGTTGGATGCAGCGCCTGCTGTGGCTGTGAAGGCCAACCCGAGAATGACAGTCCCGACTGCAGCGAGCGCAGATAAACGCCGAAGCGGGTGCGTCTGACAGTGGTCGAGACCTCCTCTGAAGTCTATTATCCTCCGCCTGCCTCTTCAGTTCATCCTCGAATTGCTGGAGTCCCTTCTGCACTTTACATCTCCAGGCAGATCTGTCCGCAGCTGCTGCCTCCCAAGTGTTGATGTCGATGTTCATCTGCTTGAGGTCGCGTTTGCAGGCATCTTTGAAACGCAGCTGAGGTCTTCCGGTGGGTCTCCTTCCTGATGCCAGTTCTCCATACAAGAGGTCCTTCGGTATGCGGCCATCGACCATGCGTGAGACATGTCCCAGCCATCGCATGCGTCTCTGTTTCAGGAGAGTGAACATTGAAGGGACTCCTGTTCTCTCGAGTACAGTGTTGTTGGTGACGTGGTCTTTCCACGTGATGTCAAGGATGCGTCTCAGGTTCCGCATGTGAAAGGTATTAAGCCGTCTCTCCTGGCGAGAGCGCAGGGTCCAGGATTCCGAGCCGTAGAGAAGTGTACTCACCACACATGCCATGTAGACTTGTGCCTTGGTGTGCACTGTCAGTTTGGCATTTTCCCAAACGCGCTTTGTGAGCCTGGCCAGTGTTGTTGCGGCCTTCCCGATACGCCTGTTGAGCTCAGTGTCCAGGGAAAGGGTGTCTGAGATTGTGGAGCCCAGGTACACAAACTCGTGAACTGCCTCCAGCGCATAGTCTGCTATATTTATACAGGGTAGCTCATTGACATCTTGTCCCATCACCTGTGTCTTCTTCAGGCTGATTGTCAGGCCGAATGCAGAACAGGCTGCGGCAAAGCGGTTGAGTAGCTGCTGCAGGCCTTCTGCTGTGTGTGTGGTGATCGCTGCGTCGTCGGCGAAGAGGAACTCCCTGAGGATTCGCATCTGTACTTTTGTCTTTGCTCGGAGTCTGGATAGATTATAGAGCTTTCCATCAGATCTTGTACGGAGATAGATGCCTTCTGTGGTTGTTCCAAAGGCATGCTTGACGAGGATCGCGAAGAAGATGCCGAACAGGGTTGGAGCAAGAACACACCCCTGTTTAACACCACTGTTATGTTGAATGGTTCAGAAGTTGAGCCGTCGTACACGACTGTCCCCTTCATGTCCTTGTGGAACGATTGTATCATGCTGAGTAGGATGGGTGGACAGCCAATTTTGGCCAAGATCTTGAAGAGTCCGTCCCTACTCACGAGGTCGAAGGCCTTTGTAAGGTCAATGAAGGCAATGTACAAGGCTTTTCTCTGCTCCCTGCACTTTTCTTGAAGCTGTCTCAGGGAGAACACCATGTCAGTGGTCGACCTCTCTGCTCGGAAACCACACTGTGACTCGGGGTACACTCTTTCGGCAAGAATCTGAAGCCTGACCAAAACGACCCTAGCGAAGAGTTTGCCAACGACGCTGAGGAGGGATATGCCGCGATAGTTGTTTACATCGCTTCTGTCACCTTTATTTTTGTAGAGAGTGATGATGTTTGCATCTCTCATGTCTTGTGGCACCGAGCCCTCCCTCCAGCACTGGCACAGAAGTTCATGAAGCTCAGATTTAAGTGTTCCACGAGCGCACTTGAGAACTTCAGGCGGAATCCCGTCGTCTCCTGGGGCCTTCCCTGAGGAAAGTGAATCCACTGCTTTCTCAACTTCTTCCACAGTTGGTTCAAGATCAAGTTCTTCCATGATGGGCAGGCATTCAATTGCATCCAAAGCCTCTACGCTGACCAAGTTCTCTCTGGAGTAGAGTTCGGAGTAATGTTCCACCCAGCGATTCATCTGTTGATCACGGTCTTTAATGATCTCTCCAGTGGCAGACTTTAGAGGAGCCGTCCAGTTTTGTGTAGGGCCTGTTGCCTGTTTGATCCCTTCGTACATGCCTCTTATGTTGCCGACAGTGGCTGCAGTCTGGATGCTCGAACAGAGTCGAAGCCAGTAATCGTTAGCACAACGCCTCGCAGTTTGTTGAACTCTACTGCGGGCAGTACGGAGGGCCTGTAGGTTCCTTTCTGAGGGCAGGTTCTTGTAGGATGAGAGAGCTCGTCTCTTTTCCTCTACGAGGGGTAACAGTTCCTCTGCACTGGACTCGAACCAATCTGCTGACTTGTTCTGCCTCTTACCGAAGGTGGACATGGCAGTGTTGAAAATAGAGCCCCTGAGATGTGACCACCTCTCACTTGCGCTATCGCAGGGTGGTACAGGAAGGGCATTTACCAGCGCAGCAGTGAATTCCTCCACCTTGTGAAGGTCACGGGTCTTGTTTACGTTAATGCGTGGTCTTCCCTCCTTCTTTGCTCTGTGGATTTTCCGGGGCTGGAACTTTACTCTGCAAACGACGAGAGAGTGGTCGGTGTCGCTCTGGGAGCTGCGGGTCAGTTTGACATTTCTCAGATTGTTACGCCCCGTAAGCACCAGGTCGAGTTGGTGCCAATGCTTAGACCTGGGATGTCTCCAGGAAACCTTATGCTGGGGCTTGGTGTCGAAGATGGAATTGGTGATGCAGAGATCATGACGGCAGCAGAACTCCAGGAGGCGCTGCCCACTCTCATTCATCTTCCCAAATCCAAACTGGCCCAGGCAGGAAGGCCAAGAGCTGTGATCAGAACCAACTCTTGCATTAAAATCTCCCAGAAGGAAGACTGGCTCTTGGTGAGGTATGTCTCTGAGAGCTAGGCCAAGGTCATCATAGAACTTGTCCTTCGCTTCGGTAGAGGTCAGTGTTGGTGTATAGGCATTGATGAGGCTGACCATTCATACTGCTACTATGGACCCTAACAACCTGTTCCTGATGGCAAAGCCAACGCCATGCTCCCTTACCTCTTCTTGTGGTTTGCCCTGCCAGAAGAAGGTAAAGTCCTTCTCCCGTATGCTGCTGGTTGCGGGCAGATGAGTCTCCTGCAGGGCGACTATGTTCATCTGGAGCCTGCGCAGTTCATTGTTGATCACAGCTGTCTTGCGGGCGTCGTTCACTTCCAGTAGATCTTCCGAGAGACCCGGTGTCATGGTCCTTACATTCCATGTGCCCAGTTTGAGAGCTGGGTGGCTCTGTGTTTGTTTTCTTTTGCCTGGTGCATGGGTTGACGATCCGCTTATTGGATTGTGGCCTAAGCCCCACGCACCCAGTGGAGCAGGCGGACCGTGGCGGGACAGCACCTTATTGGCTGGGGGCTGCCCAGCTTGAGGCGGGTGGTAGTTGTCCTATGAAATCGGATGATTTCTCCCACCGACAGAAGCAACCCCTGGCGCCTTACTCTACGCCAATTGAGTGGTAGGCTTATCACTGGTAACTGTCACTTCCCGTGTTGAACCATCGCCAAGGCGATGCTGGAGTGTCCTCTCTAGGGCACAGGCTTGGGCAATAATTATGGTGGATCAGCTGTTGCCCATGCAGCAGATCCATCTACTTGCTTATACATGTGCCCATCTGGACTCAAGAAGGGTGCCTCTTTAGTACAGGCTTGGAGTAGCTTCCTTAGTATGTTTTCTGGTATGTCAAGAGGAGTACAAGCTGGATCATGATACACTCCATCTGCTATCATCCCGATTGTTTCATCTACAGGTACGTTGGTAAACAGTGACTCTACATCCAACGAGGCTCTTATCCCCGTGGCCTGTGCTCCTCCGCAGTAGGTCAACAAATTTCTTTGCAGACTTTAGGCTGAAAGCACAAGGTACATAAGGAGTCAGCAAGCAGTTGAGTCGCTTAGCCAGTCTGAATGTGGGTGTGGGTATTTGGCTGATGATTGGCCTAAGTGGGTTTCCAGGCTTGTGGGTCTTGACATTCCCATATGCATAACCAGGTTTGTATTCTCCAATAACCTTTGGCAGGTGGAGTCCGGATACCTTGGCGTTCACAGTTTCAATCAATCTGTTTACCTTCGTTTTCAATTCGGCTGTAGTGTCCTTCATTACCTTTTGGAATTTAGTTTGGTCAGAGAGTATGAGGTTCATTTTTGCCAGATATTCGTCTTTTTTAAGAATTACGTATATTGGCGACTTGTCACCTCTCCTGACGACTATCGCCTTATTTTCACGAAGGCTCTTAGCTGCCGCTTTGAGCTCGGGGGTCAGTATGGTGCTTCTGTAGTTGCTTCAAGTCTTTCCTCCTTCTGGAATACGTTCCGAGTCACTTCTGGGGTGTGGAGTTTTCAGTCATATATATCTGTGTGTGTGTAAATCACGAAAATAAACACGTGATAAAAAATGTGACAGTGTCAGACCACGGAGGAAGAATTGAAACAGGAATTTCCTTATTTACTTTCGTATTTAAATCATATATTAAACCTTTCTGAAACTGTATTATTAAATACGAAGGTACTTAAGGAAATTCCTCTTTCAATTCCTCCTCTGTGGTCTGACACTATCATATATATATATATATATATATATATATATATATATATATATATATATATATATATATTCCTATTGGCAGTCCCTAATTCCGCCTTGGGCACCCGCCTGGATCATCGGGCCCTAAGTATTGGTGTTGCTCTGCGCCTTGCCGCCCCTATCTCCACCGAGCACCGGTGTATTTGCGGCCAGGCACGGGCAGACCAATACGGCAGCCATGGTCTCATCTGTCGTAAGACGCAGGGAAAGATTGCCAGACACGAGGCAGTCAATGACATCATCAAGAGAAGTTTGGCTACAGCTGGGTGTCCAGCACAACGGGAACCCCAGTTGTGCAGACCTGACAACAGCCAAAAACGCCCAGATGGAGTCACCCTGCAGCCATGGAGGGAAGGTAAACAGGTCGTGTGGGATTACACCTGTGCATCTACATTGGCTGATACCTATTTACGTTACAGCTCAGCGGAGAGAGGTGGGGCAGCCATCTTCAGGGAGACCCAGAAAATCAACAAGTACAGAGACCTAGAACGTTGTTACAGGTTCGTGCCGATAGGCTCAGAGACTCTGGGCGCCTGGGGTAAATGTGCACTCAAGTTTTTAAAGGAGGTTGGTGAGGAACTCATTGGGAAAACTAGAGACCCACGAGCAGCCAGTTTCCTGTTCCAGCGCCTCAGTGTCGCGGTGCAGAGGGGAAATGCGTGCTGTATCCTGGGTACGCACCCAACCTCCGAGGAGCTGGACGAGGTCTTCGAACGCTGATTGTTTAATTGTTATATATTTGTGTGTGTGTGTGTGTTCTCTGTAAACTGTAGCATTGCAATAAAATAAAACAAAACATACAAAAAAATAATAGGGGTGGTAGGAGAAGAAAAGAATTAAGTATTCGGTGAGAATCCACAAGATCTTCTCTGAATGCTCTTTGTTTTCTTCTTCGAGGATGTGGGTCCCTGCAATTGCACCATAGGTGGTACCCCTAATATATATATATATATATATATATATATATATATATATATATATATATATATATATATATATATATATATATATATATATATATATATAATATGCAGACTTTTGGACATATCAGTGTACTTCTGTTCTAAACGACTATTTATTAACCTCGGTGGCAATATTTCTAAAAAGTTTGGTCATAAAAAGGCTATTTTAATAAATTTAACAATGGAGTGCTAAAATTCACGGCTCGCTCGCTTCCCTCCCGCCTCGAAAATTGCATTTGCTCACATTTGGTGAAGATCTCTTAGTTACAGAAAACATGCTTTCACAATTTTAGATTTGTGAAATATTGATATAAAACACTGTCAACCACTCGCTTTTTTTGTCAGGTTTCATTGTTGATTTAGAGCGGTGTTGTCGTCGCTTACTGCCCGAGTCAGTGTGAGGATTATCATCCACTCCACACTGTCTCGTTCACCCTTTATCTTTATTATCTGTTCTGTCGTCCGGTTAAACATTCCATATAGCTCTTCGCTTTCTCTCTCCCTTTTACAACCCCAAATTATTATGTTGCTTTGCACTCCGTTCCTCCTCCTTTCATTAGTTGTTTATTAATTTCGTTGTGTGTGTGTGTGTGTACTCATATATTTTGTTCCAGCAGTATCAAGGTTAACGTTTTGACCGCCATTTCCAGCTGTCAGTGTAATGCAGTATCTTCCGACGTGTCTCTGTAATGCTTGACGTGTTATTGTGTATAGCATCACGTTCTGTTACTCTTCCTCCTCTACGCGAAGTCGAGGAGGAAGAATAATTAGGGGTCATTAAGTCATTGCCAAGAATTAGGGGTGATATGACAGAGGTGTACAAGTGGATAAATGGACATACCATAGTGGATATTAATAGGGTATTAAAAGTATCAACACAAGACAGAATACGAAACAATGGGTATAAATTGGATACGTTTTGGTTTAGGAGAGGCCTGGGTATATACTGGTTCGGTAACAGGGTTGTTGATTTGTGGCCACCAATTACCGTATAGCGGGTGGAGGTGGGTGTCCCTTGATTGTTTCAAGCGTAGGTTAGACATATATATATGAATGAGATTGGGTGGATATAAATAGGAGCTTGCCTCGTATGGGCCAATAGCCTTCTGCAGTTAACTTCATTCTTATGTTCTTAAAGTCTCATTGCGTTTCTAATTCTCACCCTCCTGTTGTTTTGGTGGCCAAGCCTGAGTTTGTCAGTCTTGCAGGCGATGAGTCACAATAACGTGCTAAGTATGATGACCGACCACACACTAGAAGGTGAAGGGACGACGACGTTTCGGTCCGTCCTGGACCATTCTCAAGTCGATTGTGAGAATGGTCCACGACGGACCGAAACGTCGTCGTCCTTCACCTTCTAGTGTATGGTCTTGTCCGTCTTTTTGACCATAGACACAATCGTCACCCTGGGCGTAATCCCCTACACCCCCCACCATCCTGCTGCTGGTGGCTAGAGCAGCTGTCAGAAGGAAGTCAAAGTCCTGGAAAGATGACCCTCCTGACGCCATCCCTTGAGAGCATATATCAGTGGCTGACGTATCTTGCCATCACCATTGGTCACCATTTGGTCCGGGAGACATCTCCCGTCACGCAGGGTGCAGTCGCACCTCCAGATCTCCAGTATCATCTCTCGATACTGTTAATGGCTCATAAGGGCCCCACTTACGGGCTATTCATGCCCGTGCCACCTCTTGGGTGGCTAATCTTTAAAAAAAAAAAAAAAAAATCTTTCCATCGCTGCTTTTCTCTCAGCTTCTTCAAGACTTTGAGAGAGATGGCCAGGTTGCGTGAGTGTCGCCATGTACGCCTTGTCCTCCTTAGCAAGATGTCCAGGGCCTTACGCACGTTTCATCACCTCGAAACGCCAATATCGCTTGAAAAAAAAATCAGATTTTTCTAACACCAATTTTAATAACACTTTGGTGCGTAATTTATTACCAAATCAAGGTGGTAATAGAGACCTTTTGCCTTCGTTAATAACGGCTTTAACGCTCGATCTTCTAATTTTCAAAATTAAACAGAAGTCCTGGGAATAATGCATTGTCTGGAATTGCTTTAAAATGGACCTCGGGTTCAATTTCGATCCAAACTGTAAAGGGATCGATTTTCATGGTAATGGGATCGATTTTCATGAGACGGTCCCCATAATGGACCGATTTCACTGAATTCGGTTCTCTTGGACTCATCCTGCCCATCTTTGGATATTGAATTCTTCCTGTTTGACGATTATGGTCTAAAAATATTTACTTGAATTCAACCCTGGAATAATTAAGTTTATAAAAAAGTAGTGGCAGTAATGATACCGTTGGAATTTACAGAACAAAGGGATGCCAGCTTCCATACGGAAGAGGAAGGGAAGGGGAAAGCGCCAAGCCATTACGAGTATATGCACTTGGGGGGATCAGGATAAGATTTGGATGGACGGGGGAAAAGGAATGACCGACTGTCCAACAACCACTTGGTAGACGGTCGGGGATTGAACCCCCGATCTGCGTGAAGCGAGACTGTCGCTCTACCATCCACCGAAGTGGGTTGGTCGCAACGGGAGAGGAATCAAGCCTCAGTATCGACATAATTCCAATTCTGATGTCAGGGGCTCTCATTACCGCTGTTCGCACCTACTAACCAGACTGCCTTCACAAACCTCGACGAGGGACCTTCGTAATACATTATAAAAGATACATCATCTCGCATTAAGTTTACAGTTTAGTTTTGTAATCATTATCTTGAAGTTTGTAATCATTATCTTGAAGTTT
>WNGS01144466.1:0-12951 GCA_020271785.1 Procambarus virginalis
GAGAGGGCAACAACATATCACAATAAGGAGGCAGTGCCACAGATTACGACCCTCCGTTTGTATGGCATTCGAGTTTGAGTCGAACCCTGGCTACATCACAGAGATCTGACAATCGTGTAATGTGTACGGGTTTTGCTGAAGATATCTAAACAACGATTGAATTCAGGATTGGTCACAGCTTAGCAGGGTCACAACCCAAAGGTCCCGGGTTAAACTCCCCGACAGGACAGAAACGTTAAGCTATTTTTCGCGACAATTTAATCTAGGTGTGGCGATATTTAGTAAGCACGAAGTATGTAGCGCCTTGCGAGAGGGAGCCCAGCGCCTCTGGAATCATTATAGGAGCTCGTCATTACCAGCGACGGTGCCTTGTACTCGCCTAGTTGTGCTTGCGTGGGTTGAGCTTTGGCTCTTTGGTCCCGCTCCCGCCTCTCAACTGTCAATCAACTTGTGTACACATTCCTGAGCCTACTGGGCTTTATCATATCTACATTTGAAAATGTGTATGGAGTCAGTGGTGGAGTCAGGAAGTGGTGAAGTCCACACCACTTTCTAATGTATTCGTTTGTTAACTTCTCTGACACTGAAAAAGTTCTTTCTAACGTCTCTATGGCTCATTTGGGTACTAAGTTTCGACCTGTGTCCCCTTGTTCCCGTACTACCCTTGTTAAACAGTTTATTTTTATCTACCCCTGTCGATTCCCCCGAGAATTGGGTAGGTAGTGATCATGTCTCCCCCCTTACTCTTCTGTCTTCCAGTGTCATGAGGTGCATTTCACTCAGCTTTTTCTCGCAACTCATGCCTCTTGGTTCTGGGACTAGTCTAGTGGCATACCTCTGAACTTTTTCCAGCTTCGTCTTATGCTTAATAAGGTACGGGCTCCATGCTGGGGCCGCATACTCCAGGATTGGCCTTACATATGTGGTATACAAGGTTCTGAATGATTCCTTACACAGGTTCCTGAAGGCAGTTCTGATGTTAGCCAGCCTTGCGGATGTAACACTGTAAAGGTGTTTGGTTTATTTTTATTTAATACATACATGGAGATATATGAGTCACAGACAAGGATTTGACAGTCGCCAGCTTGTCTGGCCTGGATCTCACACCTCTAAGTGTTAATTGACAACCAAGTGACCTGAGGTCAGCCAGGCGAATCTCACCTGGCTCTCGCTAATCTTATAATTGAGCCGGGTAGCCTTCCAACATGCCGACGTTTAAGGAGTGGCTTGGTAGAGTGCCCCAGGCTATCTAACTTGTGGGCGTAGTTAGCCACTAGGTTTCCCAATATATACTCGGAGAGCTATCGATTCAGGGAGAGGAGAAGGACAGAAGAAGCAGAGCCATAGACAGAAGAACAGACAGCAGCGGCCAGCCGTCCAGACAGGCGGTCTGCCGGCGGGGGCGGGACCGTCAACTACAGACCCCCCCCCCCCTTTTCTCTATTCCACGGAGACTCTTAAGACTCGGAGACACTTGGTGAGTTGAACATTGAGGGACTTTGTCGTGTTCACTAAACAGGTGTTGTGTGATGATCAGGGGCAGTCGAGTTGTAGGGTTCTCGAATTCTTGGATGATGACTCACTTTACTATATATATCTTGAACATTTTAATTGCTTAAATTATTGATACTTACATATGAAATATAAGTGAATTTATTATTTAACTGGTGTTTAACTTTGTTCCCTAGAATTTTGAATGAGTACATGATACAGAGGGAGCATACCTCTTGATAATATCTTGTGAGTATATTATGTTGATACAGACAAGTTCCATTCCTTGTCTTGTATGTAATGATCTAGAATGGATGGTGGCAGCATTTTCTATTTTCTATTTTCTATTTCTACTTCTATCTTCTATTTTCTACTTCTACTATCTACTCTTCTACTTCTACTATCTACTTTCCTACTTCTACCTATCTACCCTTCTACCTCTTCTACTTCTCCTACTCACTTCTTACTTACTCATCATCTTCCCCCCCCCCCCGTTACAATGATGGCAGCGGTGTTGAACAATGTTAATGTAGCAGGTGTTAATTTAACATTGTTCAGTCCCACGTGTCCTTTTGCCGCTCAGGCGCTATCAGGGAGATATTGACAGGTGTTTAAGATTCGCGAGTTAGCGAGTTTTTTTTCAGGTTAGGAGATAGTGATTTTCTGGCGATGTGTTCTTGTGATTTTGTGAGTTTTGTGGAGTTCAGGGAATGTTCACCAGAACTTGCGTGTGTAGTGATTTATGTTAGTGATAAGATTTGGTGATTTGGGAACTTAGCGGTTGGTGGTGTGCAGGTCATCTGAGTGTGACAGGTGACCCGCATGTCCCACGGGGACACCCAGCCACCGCTGGTCCCCAGGTCAGTTGGGGAGTGGCAGGTGTATTTCTTAAGTAGTTTTAAGTGGTGGTTCTGCTCAGATTATTGCGATCAACTGTTTTTACTCCATTTGAACGCAATAACCCGAGGTGTACTGGTATTGTACAGCATACTAGGGGAGGCTTAGTATGTCAGTAGACTCACGTCTAGGGACGCCTAGCGTTGAAGTCTGGTCACAGGGTGTGGCAAAAGTTTGAGTTGTGGACCCGCGAGAGAAGCGAGGGAAACACTCGAGTCACGTAGGTGACTGTAGGATAAGGGTGGGAGTAACGGTTAATTAAGTACTTAAGATTAAGAACGGTACAGTTAAGTTAGGCTAGTGTTTGGTCTCTATCAGTATTGATATTTTTTGTAGAGATTCGTTTAGTGACAAGTTTAAGTAGTGACGATCTTATTCTCTCTTCTCTAACTTTACTCTGTTACTGTTTTTGTTCCACCAAGTCAGTATCATTCAGTGTTAATTGGATTATTTTAAAAATTTAAGTGTAGTTGTTGCCAGGAGGAGAACCTTATGTCTAGACTGTGTGAACCCTATACAAACTACAGGGTCACACAACATTTGGTGGAACACGGTATTGTCGCCTTTATGTTCATTCACAGGTTGTCGCCAGAGGAGAGGTGCGCACATATACAGAAGAGGGAGACGGCTGCTTTGTACCACACTCAGGGGCTTATCACCACCACGACGACCTGCCCCTTACCTGGAGGTCATTGCTCCACCACCACCATCACCCCGAGGGACCCCCAAGATGCAGCCTCGTGGTCAGTTACTATGGTCTACCCCAGTGGACCCCAAGACGGACGGACCCCCAGTGGACCCCAGGTCGTTCTGCAGACGACCCCAGACGACCCAGTAAAAATGGAAGAGGAGCAACAACGACTCCAGTCTGTCCCACCAACATCGGTCTACCTAGGATGGACCCCAGGACGGACAGACCCCAAATGGACCCCAGGTCGCTTGTCTAAGACCCAAGAGAGAAGAAAGAAGAGAGAAGAATGAAGAAAGAAGAGAGAAGAAAGAAGAGAAGAAGATAAGACCAAGCTGAGTGAGACACGATGCCTAGTGTCCCTTGCTGGTGTCAGCATCATTGCATGGAGCGTAATTGCAAGACAGGATCGTTTGCCTTAACTGGCCGCCCCTCCTGCAAGCATGGTGCTCTGTTGAGTGATTCCTCCTGTGTCGTGCGGACTTGATGTGGCTGTCAGAAGTGGCTCTCTGAAGGAGGCGTACTGGAGCAACTGGGAGGGAAGAAGTAGGATGGGATTTCTACGGTGCCAACTATATGGAGGTCTCGAAACTTGTAGTCCCTATAGCTGTGAAGAACCCCAATATACGTCTCTCATGGTGACTGACGTAGGGCCAATTACAGATCAGCTGGGACAACCGAATTCCACGGTCCTGTGCGCAGTTCAAGTAGTAACGGCTTCCTGGTTGGCAAGAGTTGTTGTGCGTTACGACGGAGAAGCGACGGACGCAGTTGTGTTGAAGAAATATGGTACAGGACTATCTACAGGACCAAGCAGTGACGCCGCCCAGCCAGAGACAATGGACGCCTGTCTACATATTTCATTTTTAGAGTAGGATGATGTATATTTGTTAGCTAGGATGTAATTTTTTCCGTTAATAAAGTTGTCGCACACAGCTAGCTTGCTTTAGCAGTGTTGCAAAAACTTTATTTTCGGGGAGAAGGGGAGATGTAACACTGTAAAGGTGTTTGGTTTATTTTATTTAATACATACATGGAGATATATGAGTCACAGACAAGGATTTGACAGACGCCAGCTTGTCTGGCCTGGATCTCACACCTCTAAGTGTTAATTGACAACCAAGTGACCTGAGGTCAGCCAGGCGAATCTCACCTGGCTCTCGCTAATCTTATAATTGAGCCGGGTAGCCTTCAAACATGCCGACGTTTAAGGAGTGGCTTGGTAGAGTGCCCCAGGCTATCTAACTTGTGGGCGGAGTTAGCCACTAGGTTTCCCAATATATACTCGGAGAGATATCGATTCAGGAGGAGAAGGACAGCAGAAGCAGAGCCATAGACAGAAGAACAGACAGCAGCGGCCAGCCGTCCAGACAGGCGGTCTGCCGGCGGGGGCGGGACAGTCTCTGTCAACTACAGACCCCCCCCCCTCTCTATTCCACGGAGACTCTTAAGACTCGGAGACACTTGGTGAGTTGAACATTGAGGGACTTTGTCGTGTTCACTAAACAGGTGTTGTGTGATGATCAGGGGCAGTCGAGTTGTAGGGTTCTCGAATTCTTGGATGATGACTCACTTTAATATATATATCTTGAACATTTTAATTGCTTAAATTATTGATACTTACCATGTGAAATATAAGTGAATTTATATTTAACTGGTGTTTAACTTTGTTCCCTAGAATTTTGAATGAGTACATGATACAGAGGGAGCATACCTCTTGATAATATCTTGTGAGTATATTATGTTGATACAGACAAGTTCCATTCCTTGTCTTGTATGTAATGATCTAGAATGGATGGTGGCAGCATTTCTATTTTCTATTTCTATTTCCTACTTCTATCTTCTATTTTCTACTTCTACTATCTACTCTTCTACTTCTACTATCTACTTTCCTACTTCTACCTATCTACCCTTCTACCTCTTCTACTTCTCCTACTCACTCTTACTTACTCATCATCTTCCCCCCCCCCCCGTTACACTGGGGGTGGAGGTCTGGTCGAGGACCGAGCCGCGGGGACACTGAAAAGTCCCAAAATCACCTCAAGGTAACCTCAACATAACTGGCCTGAAGGGCCGACAACAAAAACACAACAATGAACATAAACACAACGGAACACAGGAAAAAGAAACAATAATACCGGACAGGTGGGTAACGGAGTACAAGAAATACAACAAAACATCGGTCATGAGAACAAACAACACCGGCCTGAAGGGCGCACAATAGGTACAACACATTGCGAAACAACCCATAGGTCCAATCACACACCAAACACACAGCACGCACACAGACTACTCAAAATGCTCATACTTATCCGGCCACTCTGCCGCCGGGAAGCGAACGCAATACGCCTCCCAGAGTAACATGATATTAGCCGGAACAGGGCGAACATTAACCGTACGGGGATCAGGCATCGACTCTGGCACACCCACAACAAAAACCCGAGCCCGCTGAACCCAGATGGAAGAAGGGCACCACGGAACAGGACGCACACGGTCAACAATGTCAAACCGCAAAGGATTCTGAGCACTATGCGCCACGCTGGAGGCCAAGACGAGAGGGAGGGGCTCCTTCCCATGGGGCCGGGCAATGGGCAGCGCACTGGGAGCCTCCTCAGCTGCCTCACAGGGCTCCGCGTCAACCGCCGGACGGTGCACCTGCAGGGACCCCCACGCTTGACATCCTTCTTCAGCACCAGCTTGAGGCCTCGTCGCGCATCAGAACCCTCACCATCCACGTCTATAGGAGCGACCACCCCCCACTGCGGAGAACCTTCAGCAGGAGAAAGAACAGGAGGTAAATCATATGCACAACTAGGGTCAACAGCAGGCACATGGACGTCAGCAACCACCAACAACGTAGAGCATGAAGCATCCGGAACCGCCACATCACCACCTGAAGCTCCACCGGCGTCAAAGTCCTCCACATCAGCCCAAGCTGTAGAAGAACGCCTGGAACGCTTGAGCACCGGCCTCACATCCTCACAGCCGGAGGCTGACCCAGAACCACGGGCTTCACAAGCCGTGCGAACCGACGCCCGTCGCAGTACGGCAGCAGCTTCAACCACAGGGGAACCAGGCCACACACAACAGGATGCTCCGCAGCCCCCCCCCGCACTCAGCACAACCGTAACACCAGGCGAGGGCGCAGGCCTCGACGCATCAGCAGGAGACGAGGCAGAGGAAGACGACTCGCAGAGACCATCCGGAAGACCCTCGGGAACAACTGGCACAGCGAATTGACCAGCGACAGGAGCCACTGCAACACCCGGAGGAGGGACAGCAACCACCGGGGGCATGTCGGGTGACGCAGGGGGGGCCGCATCAGCAGCGAACGGGACCTGCCCATCCTCATCTCCGGAATCCATGCCCTGAGGGAGCAGCGGGAAATCCTCTTCCCGGAACAAGTTGACAGGTGCAGCAGGGGCCTCAGAGCACCCGGCAGCCTGATGCCCTAACTGGCCACATCGGAAACAGGTACGGGGCTGCCGGGCATAATACACCCGAACGTAGTAACCCAGCAGCCGGACAGAAGATGGAATATCCGACCGCAGGCGCATACCTAAGGTACGGATGTTCGTCCGCTTCCCAGCATATTTCCCCAAGGAAAGCGTGTTCACCCACACACTAATGACAGCACCATACCTCCCGAAGAAGCGCCGGAGAAGGTCTTCAGCGAACTCCAAGGGCGCACCGTGCACACTGACATAAGTCAGGGCACCACTGCGGTCCGAGACTGCAACAGAGCCGGTGCCATCCGGCAACGGCAACGAACGCCCTTCGTACCGACGGAGGAAGTCCCGATACTCCTCCTCCCTCACGAACTTGACAATCACCCGGTGGGCCGTAACAAGTTCAACTCCGTAAACGGCCTCCACTGGGACACGAAGCATGTCACACATCACTAGTTCAACGGCTGGATAACCAGCCTTACAAGAGAACTCCAGTCCCACGGAATTCTGACGCAGAACAGGAGGAAGTTGAAGGCCCCCCATGGCAGAACCGCCACATCAGCTCGCAGCCAGGCAGGCAACAACACTTTCATTTATACTTTGTAGGAACTCTTCCCAATGTTTATTACGTATAACGTTGCTCATGTCTCTCACCTCTCTATTTGCGACAAGAAATGCATGCAAGTCACCTTGTGCTTTGGTTCGTTTGTACGTCTCTCCAAGTTGCTTTACTCGTTCATGTTCTCTAACAAATACGGGGTCAAGGACCCACTTGGGTGGTGACAGGTGTTGTCCACTTCTGCTAGGCTTACGACTTGTTCCCCAACACACCCATGTGTCGTAGTAGGTAGTAATCGTATCAACGAGATCTCTGGAGAAGGCTTGTACATTCGTTATTGTGTAATCTTGATACCATTTTAATATACAATTAATAAAGTGGTCATGCAAGCCATATGGAATATTCATTTTCCGTCTCTGATGTTTATTAGGTACATCACACTGTACCTCATAGGAAGCAGAAACTGCATAGTGATCACTAACTAAGTGATTTACCAACGAACAGTCCATCCTATCTTGCACAAGGTTTCTACCCATTACATAATCAAGTCTGCCTCCCAATAAATGAGTTTGGGTATCCGTAGTATACACGGTTAATCTGTTGTCATAAACATATTTGATAAATTTGCATCCATTATCGTTGTTAGTAATGTCTCCCAGCGTAATATGTCTAGCATTAAAATCTCCCATGTATATTGTCCCATGATTGTCTAGATCTGGGAGCAATGTTACATTGAGTTTCTGGCTTCTGGCATATACGTTGAGGAATGAAAAGTGGCCTGCTGTAGTTTGTACATGAAAGTGATGGAACTGTGTGTGTACATTGTGTGACGTGCTCACAAGAATGTGCGGTAAATCACTTCTGATGTATGTTAATAGGCCTGTGGCGTTACTGTTATTATAGGATGCATACCCTCTGATCTTTGGTGGGGTTTTGTATATTATATTGGACGTGTAAGGCTCCTGTAAAGCAATTATATCTTTCTTGTTACTGGTAACATGTGCAGTAACAAGGTAACCTTGTTACTGGTAACCACAGGAACCTTTACCAGCGCGGGCCACGGCTGTGACACAGCAGTGTGGAGGCTGCTCTATCTCTTGTGAAGGAGCCCGACATAGCCTCTGTATAATTTCAGTCAGTTCTGCTACCTGTGCTTGCAAGGTTGCCAACTGTCCTTTAACTGTTGTCTCAGGCTGTTGTGTGTCGTCAGGGGTGTTGCTGGTACCGTCACCACTATGGGATGGGTCAACAGTACTAGAGCCGGCATCAGTAGGCACTTGTGTCTCGGGCACTTGCCTCCTTGTGCCAAGGGAGGCTGGCCGTTTGGTACAGTCTGAGTGCCAGATGGTGACTCCTTCCGTACCACATCTGAAACACTTCAGCGGCGGTTTAGACGGAGCCACAGTTTCAGGTTGTTGCCCTGCTTCTGTTGCAGTGTTCTGTAGCTCCTGTTCCTGCTTTCTTTGGCCTCTGGTCTTCTTATACTGACAGTCCTTCAGTGCATGAGGACCGGAACAGAGAGCACACTTGGGTGTGAGGCACCGGCAGTACTTAGCTATGTGGCCACTGCCACAGCACTCGTAACACTCCACAGGGTTCGGCTCCCACACCCTGAACGTGCTGTGGCGCGCATACAACCAACCAAACCAATACTGGTTAGGTGGCGGATCAGGCTTTTTCCAGACTATGACTATTTGACCAGTAGGCTTACCATTCTTGGTCAATCTTCGTGCTCTGTGTACCCCCGTCTAATTCATAGGCCCACTCTAGTGGATACCCGTGACTGTACCTGTAGACTAGGTATTCATCCATCTTCTTGTTCCGTGTTGGATTATCTAGAGGGGAGAACTTTACATCATCTATTTTCCCTTGTAGAAGAGCCTCCACAACCTGCTGCTTCTCTCTTGAAACATACACATATGGGGAGTTGACATGTGGACGTAGCACGCCTGCAGAGCCAGGTGGGTACACCTCGCTCAGTTTCTTACTCCACACAATCCTGTCCGCCACACTCGTGCCTTTAGGGAAGGTCAGACGTGTGTACTCGCTCCTTGGTGCTATGGGACGCCTTCCACCCTGTTGTTCACCTGGCTTCTGTTTCCCTTGTTTCCTTCTCTGGCTCTTACTTAACACCGCCATAAACCCATCATCACTGGGTGGTGGGGGGACAGTGTCACTGGTCACGGTAGGGGAGAGCCCTGAGGGTCCAGCAGCTACCTCCTCCATACCTGCTTCTTCAGGCGGCATTAATTGTTGCTCTAACCTCTTCTGATACCTGGTTTCCATTGATAATCATATGATGATGATTAACACGACAAATGGCAGAGCAGGCAGCATGCTGTCACCAGTCATCAGCGCCAACAGTCATAAACCTGCTCTGAGGGGAAGAGCACTCTCAGTGGGTTTGAGAGTGCTCAGACGACTTGGATAAACACTTGGATATTCCACTTGGTTGGTTGGGACTCGCAGAGGGTAGCCCTCAGTGACTTATTCTCCTATGTGGACAGAATGTCCCCTAAGACAGCCTAACCCTGCTACAAGGGTGTTGCCCAAGTCAAGTGGCCCCCCAGATTTTACAGGTAACCGTGTAATAACTCGCATTGAAATATCTCGACCGCACACCCCGGTACTACCACTGAACTAACCGTGCAATCTCTGCTCTTCCTATGGTAATAACGGATGCTCTGCCGATCATGTAAGATGTTAACACTCGGACTGTCATACAAAGACATAACCCAGTAAACAGAGGAGAGAGAGAGAGAGAGAGAGAGAGAGAGAGAGAGAGAGAGAGAGAGAGAGAGAGAGAGAGAGAGAGAGAGAGAGGAAGAGTGAGGCAGAGCGAGAACGAAAGCAAGGGAGGGAGAACGAGAGCGAGGGAGAGTGAGACAGAAAGATAGAGATATTCGTAGTCACAGCCTATCGTATGAGTTACCCAGTGACGCTGCCACCACCCTGAATTACCGGACAGGGGACCGGAGTGAGATTCGTAGGTTTTGCAGATGGAATAACCTACCTGGACAGGTGTAAGGGACAATTGAACGGTACAAGGATCCTGGCCTGACACTCGAATAATCCTGACCACTTGGGAACTATAGAGTACACAAGAATAAGGCGGGACACACCCAATACTAAACCCTCAACACGGGACGGATGGGGGGAGGAGTACTGGATAATTACGGACACTAGGTCACTAGGGCAAAGGGACGGTAGGCCCAATATCACTAAGGCAAGGAACCATTAATACACATTTAATAACACTTGACAATATATGACTTTATTAGAAATTGTTAAATCGGCACTTCCCTAACTAATTCCTACCAGAGGCCAAGAGTACTGAATGAGGTGCTTTAGTTCAAGAGAGCCGTAGTTACTCGTATGTTGTTCCACAGTTCTCCTGGAGATGATGTTCCCTCCCTGAGTCCACACACACCGTCCTCCTGGGCTGTGCCCACTCTACTGTCCCTCTTCCCTGATCTCTTGCTCCTCAGCTGAACATAAGGGTTTGCATTTAATGTGGAGGAGTTAATCCCTGAAGATTATCATGACGGCATCAACTCTGACCTCTTCGTGACTTGGTAACCGCTGACCTGTCCTCCTGCTTAACTGGTACCGAGGTGTAACTTCTTCCATTGTCTGCCGCCGCCTGACTGGCGTCGCGCCTGTGGCTTGTTCATGATGTTATGATGTTCATGTTGTAGTACTATGTACTGCTCTCTTGTTACATATCCCCCAATGTCCCGGTTTAAGAAAAACCGTGGGCGAGGAACTCGAACATGGCTTTTCTTATCCCAGACCATAAAGGAACTAGCACATGCCTTGAAAAAAAATTAGCTACCCTATCTAAATATACACATCTCACAGTCGAGAAATATTTACAAAAAAAAACTCTCAACAATAACAGTTACCATGGTAACTCAAAATCTAGGCTGAACATGCCCGCAATGGCAGCCCAGCAATCCTCTCAGATGACAAATCAACATTAATTTGAAAAAAAAAAAAATTTATGCTAAACAATTAAATTTATACTGGAACCATCTTTCCGCTGGTTCCCCAGTTCACCAGAGTCTACACAAAATTTGTCATTCATAACTTATTTTCTCTGTACGGTGAACACCAAGTTTTCTGAACTTTAAAAAAACTACCTATATTGTATATACAAATTTACAAATAGTCTTTATTCCCGACGAATCCGTTGTCACGATGTTGTTGACTCGCCCATTGCTGTATTCTCGCTGTAGTTCTGCAACGATGCGTCGTGTTCTTCAACAACGATGTTCTTCAGCTGGCCTCAGTTGTGAGAAGAGATCCACTCCCCTCCTGACTAGAGTCTTCCACTGATCTAGTCCACAATCCGCAGTACATCCGCGCTGCTGGTCCATCCTTCCGGGTCGTCGACGAGGTGATGACGTCGGTGTTGACAGCGATGATTGACTTGCTGTCCGGTCACAGCGGGAACTCTGGCGTACCCGGGTTCCATCCTCTTGTAAGCTGTTGTCGCCTGCTGAACGTCTGCTGGCGATGTTCTGTCTGCCGCATACATGTTGTCTTCCTGGAAGTATTGAGACGTTGACACCAGACGAGGTCTTGCTTGATGAGTGAACAGCTCCAGTTCGTTGAGGCGGGGTGGGCGTGGCGGCAGAACCCTCGGGTCCCGGCTCCAGCTTTGGGTTCCATCCACTTACAGGTGTTTCTTCTGCTACGTCGTATTAGGCCTTTACGACTTTCTTCGTTATCCCATCATGCACATGATTGTAGGCCCAAGATGCAAATCGTGCATCCGCGTTGGCGTATCATGCACACTCTAGAGGGAACGTGTTGTTCTTACGTAGCCACCAAGTTTCACATCTTGTTGCTCGGCGTATCAGAAACCTCAGGAGTGGGCAAGACCTTGTGTAATCCCGCAACCGTTGCCCAATCCACTCCGTTGTTCTTGGCTGTTCATTTCCGGTCACCGGTGTTCTTCATAGCAAGGCAGGTGACCTCCTTAATGTCTCCTCTGATATGTTGAATCAGTCCTCCAGATGACAGCTAGTGTTGACAGTGTCATAACCTCATTAAGTGATGAGGTGTTGGCTGTGACCTTGATATGTTGCCGCCCCCACCATGGCAGGTACCACTAACAAGGGTGGGGGGTGAGGGATGGAGGGGGTGATGTAGCGTGACCCCTCCTGTCCCTCGGGAACTAAACCTGGTTCCCGCCAGACAATAGCAGTGACATGCTACTCTGGCCTCAGTTGTAGAGATGGGATATGGCCGACAGTGTGACAATGTGAGCAGACCTGGGAAAAGAAACATTCATAACTCATGTCTGGTGGAGACCTGGATCTGCCCTGGAGGTTTTAAGAAGGATAACTCCTCCAGGGTAGGAATAGGTACGTCACTCTTGACTAAGCACATACAGTACAATTCTTTGCCTCTACCTATAACTCAGATGACAGTTTAACTCAGTTACTGTGCGCTCACATGCGCGCGAGATCTGGTGACCATAGGGTGACCAGGCCTAACTTGACTACTAAGTAAGGATGACAGAAGGTCGTCATCCTCTGATTGAGCATCAGGAATAACCATTCCCTCCACTCTCTCGGGGATTGGGATTACTGAAGGAAATTCCAGTTCTTTTCTTGCCACATAAAGTTTCAATTTATTTATATGGATGGTTCTTTCAACCTGGTCTTCAAATATACCCTTGATTATGAAATTTACTGGGCCTAGTTTCTTAATAACTCTATAAGGGCCTCGCCATCTAGCTGCTAACTTCCTACTCTGATTGGCGGGCGCTGGCTCATTCAGCCGCATCACTAGGCTTCCCTCCTTCACTCTTAATGGTTGTACCTGCTTATCATAATAATGGGCATACCGGGTCCTTG
>WNGS01144478.1:0-11095 GCA_020271785.1 Procambarus virginalis
GAGCAATCACAGACCTCTCATTAGTTTTAACTGCCAGCATTTAACAATAAGCTTTCATATGGACACCCAACAAGTATATGTAAATTTGAAAGCTTCAGTTTCTAGAGTCCCTAGAGCGACTAGCCATTCTAAAAACTAGGAAAACTAGCTGAGGGAGATTCTACATCTCCTCACACTACCTCCCACTAAAGAATATATTTTCCTGCAAGGAAAATACATTCAAAAACACCAGCTAGTTTTCTGCACACACCTGCCCAACAGGTGTACTAGCTAAACAAGTGTGTAGTGTGTAACCCTGTTTCCTAACATCACTGGCCTGAGGGTCCTGTGCACTACCCACCGGATCACCTGTGTGGTGCTGCCGACCTTGGAGTGGTAAACATGTTCGGCTCTAGCTCTGGTCCTGGCCGGTTCAACACCTCGCAACCATTTCATCACTGAACCTCCCATTTCCATCATCTCGGTCTGTGTCATACTGGACACATGAGCAACACATTGGTGTGGCCTTACCGGTGGTGAAGTACTCTTTCTACTCCCTCAACCTACAAGAACTTACTGTCAGTTTCCACCTGACATTGCAACAAGTTGACAGGATCACCCTACCTGTCAACTGTCAAACACCAGCGGTCTTGCTCTACCGACTGAACTATGGGAGAAAGCCCTTCTACAAGCACCTACACTCCCTACTGAGCTTGGGGTCTCTCCCTTGCTTTCCTCGGTCTCGCTCCTCTAACAAGGACATGAGCGAAACTCTTGACATCTGTCAAACTCCCCGGTCCGTTTCTACCTGGACCTAACTTGGAATGTGATCAGCATTCCTCTGCAGATCCACTATAAACCTTTACCAAGGCAATCCTTAAAGAACAAAATCATTATGCTGCTGGGGATCTGAACCATGGAAAATCACCAGCCCAAAATGACCTTTGCCATCTTGCATTTTCAGCCTTTCTTCAAAAGGCGATCGATGTATGCATCCATCGAATCGTCTTTCTCAGTGCTGCCATGCTAGGCATCTTACCTTCATACCTTGTCACCAGGTTAAGTGCACTAGGGTGGGTTGCTTCCCTTCCCTGTGTGAGATTGCCCCCTTGCAATCTGCTCTTGAGCAGCACTGACTTGCTGCACTCTCACCATCAGGCTCGAACTCGGCCTTGCTGTCACCTCTGAAAATGGGAGCCTCTGCTCAACCTCTCCAGTCGGGAGCCTCTGCTCAACCTCTCAGTGACTACCATGAATTCTTCCTGGGGTTGTACAGTCCCCACTCTGGCAAGAATTCCCTCACCTGTCTAACTACAGATAATTACTCTCCTTTCTCTAAAGAAGACAACGGATCCTAGCTGGTGGCGCGACCTCCCACTAAGATCCTAAGGTGTATCTAACAACTACACTCTAATGACACCTTGACAACTACTCTGTCGTCCAATGAGACCTCTCACGCTTGAGGTCACTTCTAGAAGCTTCGTCTACCCTCAGGTAGGTGGTGTCTTGCACCTCAGGCATATCCTGAGTGCACCCCTTGCAACCACTGTTGCACGCTGGCTTGGTGTCCACGACACCTGCTGCTGAGCTGACCCCACTCACTCACGAGTGTGTCAATGTCCCCTAGCTAGCAGCCACGAAAGCCAGACAAATTTCACCATATTTACCATGAAATACCTCTTTCCTACAGTGTGTGTGGTGTGTGTGTACCTGTGTGTGACAACCGTGCACAAAACATACCTTCAACCATCCTGGTCCACATTGTTCTGTAATGATAACTTTTATGTTACTTTAAAAATCAATGAGACTGCCTGCATGGGCTCGAACCCAAGTTGCATAGCCCCACGTTGGGCGCCAGCTGTGAGATTTTTCTCTACGCCTACCTCCCTTAGGAGGTGGACTACAAGTTTAAAGGCTGCTCTTGGCAGTTAAGCATGAGTCCAGTAGAAAAAGGAGAAGCGGGAGCAAACCGCCAGGCTTCCACCAGCAGGGGTGAAAACCTGTCCACAATAGGCCGCTGGTTCCTCCTAGTTAAACATGACGTTAAAACCAATAAAGGGTAACCGACGGGTTCTCACAATCAAATTTTATATTTGTTGTGTGGCGCTATGAATTGGAATTCGAATTCCCAAGAGCGCAGCCGTCATATCAAAGATTAAAACAACAATATCAAATATATATCAGAACAATGGGAGTGGTACAGAATAGTTGAAGGTTGACATCAAAGACTGTTAACAAATAACAATTTATTATAACAAGAGACTAGACTACTACATCAAACAAAGAATGTCAATGACGTTACTCGAACATAAGCGTGCCCACAGAGGAATCAACACGCAAGCAAGAACTAACAGATCTATAATCACAATTACAACAAATGACACAGTGAGTTCTGGAACACGTCTCCAGTAACCTCCTAACTGTTCTACGCCTCAGTGCAGTCTACACCTGCAATAGCGGTTGCAATGCAATCAAATCAGTAGCCTTTCAATGACATCAATAACTAATGGGTTCACTGGCAACTCCAGCACCCTTCCTCAAATTAATCTTTACGTTAATGTCCATCCAGTGGCACCATAACCAACAGCTAAATAGCAACCCTTGCTGTGTGGCTGCATACTGAACTAACCTGAACACAGGTGTGCCCACTGATGACGCAATATTGCAAACTCAAAGAAAAATATCACAGACTAAGTTACACCACAGCGTGTGATTTAATTACGTTAAAGTCCAACCAGTGGCATTTGCAACACAGCTATTCAACAGCCCCTCGAGAAATGACAGCAGGCTCCATCCTGCTGACACTTCGGGCTGACAACATGAACTAACTGAACAATCTTCCACTGATGACACAAGCAAGCAATCAATAGTGACACGACTTCCTAGTGGCAGCTACTCTAATCACAAGCTTAAGGCCCTCCCTCCAACAGGAGCGACCCCCGTAATCAGGTGGGTAGTCTAACAGTGACTCCCCCTATCACAACTAAAGTGAACACAGTCAGGCAAGGTGGGATTCTGGGACACAGCTCCACTCATCCCTAAGTTACTTTACCCTCGTCACTAGACGATAACCAAAAGAAATTGCCTTAATCAATTGCAACATTGATTATGTGAATAATGATGGAAATTGACTGATCACAGCAGTCAGCAACAAGTACTACTTTAATAACAACAAGTGTCTCACTCTAGACAACAACATGATAGTACTCTACGTTAACACAAGTCCTCTTGTCACAATAACTCAAACTCTTAAATTACATCACACTTGACTCCTTGCAAGTATTCAGTGAGTAATTCTTAATTAAGGTCAAACGGACCACTAATTACATCCCAATTGAGTTACGTTAACTAAGCCTACCCCAAGTGGGTGGCTTCTCAACAGTCTGTGTATCACTAATTACGTTTACTTACTAATGAGTGCTAATTACCCTAATTAGCCTTGAGCAATTAATTAACTGTCACCAGGACCGATAATTAATCATACATAAATACGTCTCACTCCGCACTGCCTAAGCAGGTCTCATCAAACACTGTGAATTCACGGAAGAGGAGTTAATTACCCTAATTAACAATGAGTGCAACTTAATCCACTGTCACCAGACAGAATATGATTAATATAACGTATTATGCTAACCCCATGACCTCGCTTTACCGAGTCATCTGAGTCCTCAAGACTCCAGACGTTAATTACTCCACTAATTATCATGAGCCACTAATTGCCCCAACCCTGAAAGGCAGTTAGTCTCGAGCAACTGACGTTAGCACTATCACTGACAGACTCTGACAGATCCTCTCCCACTACGTGAATTCATGATGAGAATGCTAATTACATAATTAGCTAGAGTGGTCAATTAATTGTCACACGGACAATTAATTGCACCGGACACGTATTCCCACAAGCTCAAGTTCAACACTGTTCTCCCATAACAGCACTCACTCATTCAACAACTTCAAGTGTGCACCCCCTTATCCAGTTAATTACCCCTAATTAACTCACTGAATCCTTAAGTACTCACACAACTCAAAGAAACAAAGTAACCCTAAGGTTACATAGGTCACACATATAATGGCATGCAAAACATTATAAAATAGCACTGCCCACATACAGTTGCGACTACTGCAACTCGTTAATTACTATGCCCACACAGTAATGACACACGGTTTTGCAACACTCAAGGTATACCAATCTTACTGTCCCTCTAATCTTGCAAACGTTGCAAAAGATCGCCCGATCCCGGTGGCTTCAGCAAGACAATATACGTTAATATAAGACACCGTCGCTCTACGCGGACAGCTGGCACTAATTCTCCCATAATTAGGCAAATTAACAAATTGCTCGCTCCCATTAAGTGACTGAGAATTTCCCTGAATACTCAAAGGGTCCCTTTAAATCCTCAACACAGTTCCTAGGACAGTAATATCGTATACCTGATAACACTGCACAAACCTGCACATAATGATACCGTCAGCATGCCCCCCATGCTAATGACATCATTAGGCAATCAGTCAG
Source organism: Procambarus virginalis (assembly GCA_020271785.1). NCBI lineage: Eukaryota > Metazoa > Arthropoda > Malacostraca > Decapoda > Cambaridae > Procambarus > Procambarus virginalis. Next base: position 4,490 of record WNGS01144478.1, read on the forward strand.
CGATCACATCTACTGACTCACCACACAACCTCATACATGCAACATGCAAATGAAACATATGGAAATGGCCTCCATAACAATGTAATTAATCAACAGGTGATATATACAGACCTCAGGATATTCACTAATAACCCTGCCCCACGGGCCTGCTTAATTAACTCTAACCTGGCCTAATTACATAATGAGGTACCATGGCACTAACCAAGGCTGGACGATTATACAGAATCGCCAGACTGGATCATTTATATGATGATTTCTCTACACTGACTGGTCCCAAACTCTAGTCAGTCTACACACAACAATATATCTACAGATATATAATTATAACACTACGTGATTTACAGTGACAATTTCCCACTCCAGGTACTGCCCCACAGTCACCTGGGCATGCCACAGACGGGCGTCTCAGCTACTTCCCTAGCCTGGCCGGGCTAGGGGCTCACACAACTTTTCTACTATGATTTCCACTAATCTGAGACACTGATAAAGTACTCACGTTTCCTTCCACACATTTCCTCATTTCCCAGGTCCTTACCACCTGGCTGTCAACACTTAGCTTGCTCCTCGTGCGTCGACAAGATGTGGCCTTAGGCTGTCCTGGGAATGTGGCCAAAGGGGTGGCCAAAGGTGGTGGCCAACATGTGGCCACTGCGTGGCCTTCAGGAGGGTGGCCACGGGTGGCGCGTGACGTCACAGCACCCCACCCCACCCGGGCCGCGCGCGCGCGGGGTAAGGTGGGTGGGTGGTGGGTGGGTGCTGGCTGGGCGGCCGGCGGGTGGCGGGTGGCCGCGGGCGGCCAGGGGGCGGCCTGGGTGGCCGCGTGGCATACACACATGGATGGGGAATCACTAACAACCCCATCATACCAGAGCATGACTCGCTCTTACACTGGGGTGACAGGAGTGACACTGGCCGGCGTCACCTCCCCATGGACGACGTCGGGCGCAATTCAAAGTCCAAGTCCCAGTTTCTCGCAATTTTGGGCTTCGACACACCCAGGGTGGCTGGAGTGCCATGCAATAAGAGTAAACAGAACGACAGGAGCGATAACGGTGGTGGGGGTGGCAGGCCCGCCACCCCGCACCTAGACACTTCACACCCTGGCTGCCCAATTCAAACTGCCACTTTGGCGGGCCAGGGAGGCCCACATCCCCATATTTCTCCCCCTACCTTGTCTTGACCAATCAGCAGGAAGCCGGCACGGTCCCTCGTGCCGCTTCCAATAACAGGTCTACGCGCCAAAACTCGGCAAAGGAGTAGGGGTGCCTAGACCAATCACACGGGCCCCTCGCCTGTGGCGTGGCGTGACGTCACAAGGAGGGTGAGGCCCAACACAACGTCTCAACGTCTCCCTTGGTGGGGGGGGGGAGGCAGCGTTCGCCCCACTGTCCCCCCTCCACCTCTAACGGTTTTTGTTATACTACCCTCTCTGTTTCACAGAACAGGAAAATTTTGCTGTAATTCTCTCTACAGAGCAATCACAGACCTCTCATTAGTTTTAACTGCCAGCATTTAACATAAGCTTTCATATGACACCCAACAAGTATATGTAAATTTGAAAGCTTCAGTTTCTAGAGTCCCTAGAGCGACTAGCCTATTCTAGAAACTAGGAAAACTAGCCGAGGAGATTCTACATCTCCTCACAGAGAGCGCTGGCTCAGTGTCAGTGCTCTCGGAAGGAGAAGCAGGGAAGGTCTCACTGTGGCTGTATGGACCTGTAAATGAGGTGAAATTAGTTAACACAGTGGGAGGAACCCCATGGTAGGGCTTGAGTAAATTAATGTGGCACAACTGGGTCTTCCGCCGCCTATCGGGTGTCTCGAGAACGTAGTTGAAGTTGTTCCGGCACTCCTTAACACGGTAGGGTCCTGAGAACCTGTTCTGTAAAGGAGAACCTGGGATAGGGAAATAGGCAAGTACTAAGTCTCCTGGTGTAAACTTCCTTACTTTACAGTGCCGGTCGTAACGAGTCTTCATCCTCTCCTGGGCTTTCTGTAGGTTGTTGCTAGCAAAGGAATGGACCCTCTCTAGAATGTGTCGGAGATTTTGGAGATACTGGGGCACACTCTGATGCTCACTGAAGGTGTCATCACGTAGAGAATCCTTGAAAGCCTTGAGAGGTGTACGGCACTTACGTCCGTAGAGCATCTCATAAGGAGATACTCCTAGTGACTCGTTGGGAAGACTTCTGAAAATACACATAATTAGATCAATTTGCCTATCCCAATCCTTTGAGGTCTCATTACAGAACTTTTTTAAGAGTGCCTTGATGGTTTGATGACTACGCTCGAGAGAACCCTGTGAAGCAGGATGATAGGGGCTGGACAGTACCTGTTTGATGTTGAACTCCTCCAGAGTCCGTTTGAAGAGATCACTGGTGAAGTTGGTACCACAGTCGCTTTGAATCTCCCTCGGAAATCCATACTGGGTGAAGATTTTCAGTAGATTCTTCACCACTGTAGCAGCTGTAATATTTTTTACTGGAACTGCTATCGGAAATCTGGTGGTAGGACACAGGATGGTTAAGATATATGAGTTGCCTGCACTGGTCCGAGGCAAAGGACCAACGCAGTCGATAATGAGCTTGTGGAACGGTTCCTCAGGCACCTGGATGGGTATCAGGGGTGCTCTGGGAATGGAAACGTTCGGTTTCCCGGCTAACTGACACACGTGGCATAATTTGACATGAGATTTGACGTCGTTTACCATACCTGGCCAGTAGTAGTCTTGTCGAATTCCATGGTAAGTCTTGTTGAACCCATAGTGTGACAAAGCGCCGTGGGCCAGGTGTAGAATCGTGGGCCGCAGGCTGGTGGGAATCACTAGTTGTTCAACATTTGCCCAATCGTCCTCGTCCTTCAGTTTACTGGGTCTATACCTGCGATAGAGTATTTCGTTCTCCATAAAGAACCCAGGAACACTGTCGGATTGGGTTTCAGCCTGAAAGAATAATGGTGTCAATGTAAGATCATCTCTCTGTAACTTACGGAACTCCATCGTGGTCAGGTTAGGGGTAGTTTCGAAGGGTCCTGAGGGACAGCGGTAGCAGTAGAGTCGGCTGGCTGTGGACGTGCAGCTTGAGCACGGGTGGTCACCATAACAGGAGGAGAACCTTCATCACTCTCTTGAACCTTTACTGGGAAATGTTCAAAAATCGGGTTATCCACCACAGAGTTGCTTACCTTGGATATGTCCTTGATGATCAGGTTGTTTGGTTGTTGGTCTTCTGCCAAGTCGTTGCCCAGGAGAAGTTGCACTCCAGGCATGGGAAAAGGCTTTTCCCTGACGGCGACTTGGACTTCACCGGTCACGAAGGGACAATCCAGGTAAACTCGGGCAAGTGGATAAGGAGTTGTAGCAGTAAGGTCAGTGATGAACACAGTCTCTCCTGTGTAGGCGACGTTGGGCACAGCCGATTTCAAAACGATCGATTGTAGAGCCGCTGTGTCCCTTAGGATCTTAAGTCCGAAACGTCCCTCTGAATCTGAACCACGGGTAGAGATAGTTCCTGGATAGAGATGCTTGGTAAAGAGAGAGAGATCATTAGCATGAACACCAACATTCATTACAGGCTTACCGGACTTAGGGTGAGTAGTTTTAGACTTAGGGGGTTCGACATTACCTTTAGATTGGGACTTGCTACATTTGTCAATGGAGTGTCCATATAATCTACAATACCTGCAGTACAGTTGAGAGGTACCTTGATCTGGGCTCGCTTTCTCGTAACTGTACCAAGACTTTCTGGTAGGATCTGGAGTCAGCCGGTGGATGAGGCTGTAAGTGTCAGCTGACTTCGCACACTTCACTAATTCAGTCTCTTCCTTGTCTGCTAAGTATAGGCGGACAGGAGGAGGTACACGTCTCAAAAATTCTTCAACCAGTATGAGGTTGACAAGTTCTGAAAAAGTAGAGACATGTGCTGCCTCCAGCCATTTCATGAAATATCTTCGTTTGGTGTTAGCAAATTCTAAGAAGGTGGTGGTACTTGCCTTGACGTAGTCACGAAACTTTCGTCGATAGCTTTCGGTGGAGAGAAGGTAGGCGTCCAACACAGCTTGTTTCAGGGTGGTGTAGTCGTTTTCCGAAGCCAAAGTGCTGAGTGTGACTGCTGCTCTACCTGTTAAATGTACTCTGAGAAGGGTAGCCCATTGGTCGTCAGGCCAATTAAGTTGAACAGCAAGGGTCTCAAAAGTGGTAAAGAACACATCAACCTCCGTTTCGAGGAACGGGGGCATTAACTTACTTGCATGGGAGATATTGAAACTGGGAGGAAGACTAGCTGCCGCTTGTTGGAGTTGAGCTTGGTGTGCAGCGTCCCTCGTGAGTTCTCGGTCACGACAGTTTAGAGCTGCTTCTGCCTGTCGTTTGTCGTGGTCGCGTTGTATCTCGAGTCGCTGTTTGTATAAGGCCAACTCACGTTCACTTTCTTCCTTCTTCAGGGCAGCTTCACGCTCTCTGATTGCAGCTTCACGCTCTCTGATTGCAGCTTCACGCGTTTGTTCTTCCTTCTGATGGCAGCTTCTTCCTTTCTGAGGGCAGCTTCACGCTCTCTGATTGCAGCTGCTTCTTGTTGTTGCTGTAGCTCGATCTTGGCAAGTTCCAATTTGAGCTTTATCTCTCTCAAGTCACCTTTATCTGAAATAATGTGCTGTTCATGGGTAGAAGAATCTATAATACCTTCATCAGCAAGGTGATCCAGTATCATATTATTAATGGCAAATTTGTTGGCTCCATCAGGAACTTCTAAGTGATACTCATGTGCAAGAGTTAACAAATCGACCCTCTTAGCGTGACGTAAGGTCCCTATTTCACTTTCTGGATCTGCTTTGAAAACTTGTAAGCGGAACATGGTGAAAATATAGCAAAACAAAGGATATGAATATCGTGAGAATGTGGCGAGTGTCAGAAACAGGAAACGTGGCAACTGATACCTATCCTGTGGAGAATTATTAATAATTAAAGTAAATTCAAGATGGTAAATGAATAAGGTCGCAGGAAATCTTGTACCTGGTACTCACTATGGGAGGATAAAGGCAAGAAAATCCTACTAATTAGTGAAAACTAATTTTAAATACAAGTGAAACACTAAATGGCTTCAAAATAAATGAGGTAGTCCAAAAAATGTAGTCATACCTTGCCGAGTCACTAGAACATAAGCAATGGTACCCACTGAAATTGAATATGGTATTTACAGAATTAGCGAACTTTTGTGCTCAAAAGAAAGAACGCCAATTCCCTACCTTAAGTAAATACCATCAGTCTGACCGACGAGTAGGGGTGCGATGTGTCAACTGGTGACGAGAACTATCGGCGAGGTCCCAATTCGCCAATAATAGTTCGTGCTAGAGGATCTAAAGCCCTCTTTTTCCTCCTAGAGTCGGATTGCAGGACTTGGGTGCTATTGACCCGGAGACAGACCACAGTACCAGGGTACCTATGTGATAATCTGTCAAAAAGTGAGAAATATTGGGGGACAAAGATGTTAAACACGGAGGATAACACGGAAGGGGGAGACGACCAATTAAGAGTATGACTGCGGCCTACAGTCACCACGTAATCCAAAGTTGTCTCACTCTCACCATATGCTATTCCCGTAATGTACAATATACACAGCACCATATAAAATAAAGAATGATTAATGTGAATAATGGAAGCAAGGGAAATAAGAGCCAAGTGCGCTTACCACAATTACCAAACCTGAGTGAAGCTCCGTGGACAGATCTCTATTTAATAGTGACTCCGTGGACAGAACTCCATTTAATAGTGGCTCCGTGGACAGGCCCCCATTTATAGGTGACTCCGTGGACAGGCCCCCATTTATATGTGACGGTAACGAGTTGGAAATGGTGGTCGGCAGTCTTCCAACTAGCAGTTGTCATTGCTGGGCCACATATAATATAAAAAAAAGAAAAGGAAAAAAAAAGAGAAAAAAAAGAATGACTGCGTGATTTGGTAATCTGTGGTAAGGTTGTAAAGACGAAAAGCAATAATAAAAAATATGGATTTTAATAACAATAAGAAAACACAAATTGAAATAAATGCAAAAACTTGGCTTACTGGCAAAAACAATAAACAATATAAACATGAAAATAGATTACGTTAATGGGGAGGAGAATTGATATACAAAAGTAAGTAAAATATGAATGCTGGAATATATGCACTAACTATGAACCTCTACTTGACCACACAGAGTGAGTCACTTAGGAGTTCACAGCTTGCGAGCACACAATATTCTGGCTGGCAGAAACGTAAGGGACTCCAACAATAACTGGTGAGGTCTTGTGATTGGCGGGGAGCCGGAGTGGAGTGTTGGTTGGCGGCCAATGAGGAAGCTGGATGGTCGCAGTCGCTAGTTAGGCCGTTGGGGTTCGGCGCGTCGACCAGGTGCAGCAGTGGGGGGGAAGGAGGGAGTTGCTGGTACGTGTGGCGAGCTTATAATACGTTTAGCCACTACAAAACGTATCTTGTATGTTGATGAGGACAGGAGTGATTCGCAGAAATGGCAGGCTAAATCTCTGATAAGAGATTATCGTCACAATATACATAGAACGGTTCATATCAGTGAAGGAGCAACAGTAAAATATAAATTACAGAGATGTCACGATA
>WNGS01144479.1:0-13444 GCA_020271785.1 Procambarus virginalis
ATGCAAGGCCCGATTTGCCTAATAAGCCAAGTTTTCCTGAATTAATATATTTTCTCTAATTTTTTTCTTATGAAATGATAAAGATACCCATTTCATTACGTACGAGGTCAATTTTTTTTATTGAAGTTAATATTAACGTAGATATATGACCGAACCTAACCAACCCTACCTAACCTAACCTAACCTATCTTTATTGCTTAGGTTAGGTTAGGTAGCCGAAAAAGTTAGGTTAGGTTAGGTAGGTTAGGTAGTCGAAAAACAATTAATTCATGAAAACTTGGCCTATTAGGCAAATCGGGCCTTGCATAGTAGGCTGAGAAGTGCGTTCTGGCTACTAGGTACGACATATATATATATATATATATATATATATATATATATATATATATATATATATATATATATATATATATATATATATATATATATATATTGTACCTAGTAGCCAGAACGTCCTACTCGGCCTGCTATGCAAGGCCCGATTTGCCTATTAAGCCAAGTTTTCCTGAATTAATATATTTTCTCTAATTTTTTCTTATGAAATGATAAAGCTACCTATTTCATTATGTATCGGGTCAGTTTTTTGTTATTGGAGTTAAAATTAACGTAGATATATGACCGAACCTAACCAACCCTACCTAACCTAACCTAACCTATCTTTATAGGTTAGGTTAGGCTTATTCGTTGCCTTGTTCAGGTTGAATGTTGACACAGTAGACACTTCTGTATATTTATTGACTAAGGAAACAAGGTGTATATCCGGCCACCCGGGGTCCACCTAGTCTGGGTCTATCGAGAGAACTGAGCCTGCTACAAGCATGGCTGATGCTCCTCTGTCTGGCATGACGTCAGAGGCCTACTCGCCTGTGATTGGTTATGTTCCAACTGTCGTGGAATTTGAGTATAACACCGCTCGCACACGCTACCAAGTCGACGTCCCTTGTCAACAAGCTCTGGCTAGCTATATAGTTACAATGATACTAAAAAGACCTAGGTGGCATTCAATAATGGCTTACATGTGAAATTTGCATAATAAAACATTGAAAGAAGATCAGGTGTGCGTAATACCTCGGCATATGCACCAAAAAAAAAGATTGATCATAATAGGTGAAAATCATGGTAACAATGCTTTGATTAAACCAGAGTATTAAGAACATGTGTATGTCTACTTATCAGATATGAACAATACAACTCAAGGTGTTGCCTAAACAAATTTATTTACGTGTGTCAATGGCATGTGCTTGAACCAATACAAAATTAAACAATTATACATTAATGAAACAAAGTTCTGACCTAACAACCACAAATGAATGTTAAGATTAGATAATGTGGATTTTTTCTTCTTTTTTTTCTTCAATATACAATATATTTACAAGACCAATGTACAATATATTTAATGTTCAATATATTTACAAGCTATATACAAGACCTGGATCAAGAAGACTAACATCTGCGAGATAGCAGTCAGGATTCACTGGCCTCAATGTGGTTGCTTGAACATTAATGAAATCTTATGACAAGCACTGTAAAAAATACAAATGGTAGTAGACTTAACAATGGCATCAAATTTATAACAAAAAATAAAATTGAGAAAAACATGATCATACTATATATGTGTATAATGGTAATAATAAGACACATGTGGTGGAAATACTGCAAATGAATTTTGCAAAGCAAAAACAGGATAACTGCAGAGTGCACTCAATTATAAATTCTGCGGATATCTACACCTATCTCATCCAGAGCACTATACAACTCTGGCTCTGACTGAAGGTCAGGAACAGATGAAACTGCATGTGACAAACTATCATCTTGAGAGGTAACCTCGTTAACATCTAGCCAATGGACATGTGGTGAGTGCACGGTTGAAACGAGAGGTCTAGATCTAAGATTATAAGTGCTAGTATGGGGTTGCTGAACATCAAGTGGTCTGTCAACCACAGAAGGTGGTGTCCCAATAGGAGGATCTGTCTGGGTAAGTTCATTGTCATCTTCCTCATCAGTCTCGTCAACAGTCATTTTAGCTAACTTCATATGGTCTAAATGTTCATTTATATATTCTCCTGTAAACAGGTTCCTAAGTCTGTACTTGTTACCTTTAATACGCTCGTTACCTTATATGGACCCAAAAATTTCTTAGTTAACTTATACATAGGACCAGACCTGTGTTGGTTAAGTATCATTACTACAGATCCTATAGTTATTTTTCTGGGCTTAGCTCGTGCATTCCTTGCTAGAGTGAACTCGGCTGTAGCTTTGGACAGTTGTTCTCGTATTTTCTTGAATACTAATTGCACCTGTCTACGCTTCACTTGAACAAAATCATCTATGTTATATAAGGGAGTAGGAGGTACATTAATCAATTCATTAGGGAGGATCTTATCTGTACCATAAAGAATAGCGTGAGGTGTGTCACCTGTAGAAATATTAATTGAAGAATTTATAGCACACTGAATTAAGGGTATAAAATCATCCCAATTGTTGTTATCAAAATTCATCGTGACTCTCAAGACATCTAACACTTTCCTGTTAGTACGTTTGGCGCATGATACTACATTTTTTATTGTTATATAAATCACACAAGCTAGTTAAAATACATTTACTGAATTCTGGACCATTATCTGAAAGGATTACTTTAGGCATACTATATCTACAAATAATTTGGTCATGGAATGCACTGGCTATAGTTTCTGCTGTTTTGTTCGGGATAGGAACTAGTTCGCAAAACCGTGAAAAATTATCAACCATTACAAGCAAATGTCTGTTCCCTTTCTCTGTTTCCGCAAAATTTGTCAATAAATCCATCGATACTCGTTCCCAAGGAGCTTTAGTTGCTGGGTACACCTGAATTGGATTGCGGCTATAATAGAGAATCCAGCCATAAATGAACTTTAAAATTCTGCAAGACATGTGAACTGTCTTACGGCTTCTGCGGTATGAGGCGTTGGGAAATCACGGGCAGCAATAATTTTTTATTCATTCAATGTAATACCTGAAGGTGTAACTGTATAACCTAGGAAATTAATCTTCTCCTTTAAAAATTAACACTTTGCAAGCTTTGTTTTTAAATTAGCTTCAGCGAGCTTTGCAAGTACTTTCTCAAGGTTCTGGAAATGAGTCTGAACATCTTGCGACATGATTATGAGGTCATCAAGGTAAACTAGAAGAGTACTTCCTATCAATCTACGAAATAGTTTTGTCATGAGCCATGAAAAGGTTATTGGACTACTCCACAAACCAAATGGCATTCTTTTGAAATGAAAATGACCATTGGGAGTACTAAAGGCTGTCAATTGTTTACTTTCCTCATCAAGGGGGATTTGCCAGAATCCCTGCAACAAATCTAACGTTGAAAACACATTATTTCGACCAATACTTTGCAACAAATCATTTAGAACTGGAAGTGGGAAACGATCAGGTATCGTTACTCTGTTAAGCTTCCGATAATCGATTACAGGTCTCCATGTCCCATCTCGCTTTGGTACAAGAATCAATGGAGCGTTCCATGGCGAATTACTCGGTTCAATTACATCACTCTGTAACATTTCCTCTATAAGTCTATCGGCTTCTGCTCTCTGAGAATGGGGAAGACGGTAAGCTGGTACATAAATGGGCATAGTTCCTTGTTCAAGGGGTTCCTTGTTTATGTGTAATAAGAGGAGTGAGACCTAACTTTTCTCCTGGTAGATCAACAATGGCTCTATTCCTTTTCAAATTTTTTTTCAAAAAGCTGAGCCACAGAGTCAGGAAAATCAGTAGGACTGAGGTGTTGCGCTTGCACCTCTGGCTGAGATCCCTGTTCTGGTGTGAGGGTACAAACAGCATGATCCATGGAGACATCATCCACAACTCGCACCGGTAACGAGTAATGGGCAAAATCTACAACATGGGTACCAGACTGGAGATGGATGCCGGCATTATTAGTGTTTGCAATATACAATGTAACAGTACCATCCTGCACTGTGTGACCATAGGGTTCAACAAACGTACCATTCACCTTACACGTTTCACTTTCCGCAATCACATCCAACAACTCAGGCACTCCCTGAACTTTAACTCTTATTCTGGTGAGAGAATGAGAGTGCAGCACAGTGTCAGTAGCCGTGAAAACACTGACTTCAGAGATGGAAGCAGCCAGGCGAGCGAGACAACGAGAATCTGTTAGGGCGTCCCCTTCCAGAAAGTCCCGATACTCACTCTCCTTAACAACTGCACAACTATGATGCTTCAACCGAGTGCCTGTTTTCTCTGGTATGCTACCACGACAATGATCTGACAAACCTACGCTAGAAAGGCGGGTGTCAACAAAATTAACGTAGTCTGATTGAAGGTTGAACTCATGGCCCTGTCGATACATGCTACACAAGGGTATGACGTGGTCTTTGATACTTATGTTCCAACGATGGGGAAACAATGCAATATTTTCATCAATCATGGTGTACAGACCTAAGAGAATGTCTCCAGGAAAATGAATAATGTCAACAACTAAACATGTTATAGACAATGTGACATCATTTAACTTGAGTGGGAGGTCAATTTCACCCTGAACTTTTATTTTATTTCCTGAAATACCACTTAGAAAAGGTATGTGTGACTGTTTTAAAGTAGTAGGGTGCTTACTTTCAATGTCTCTAAGAGCTGAGGGCTTGACAATATTAATTTTTGCACCTGAGTCAAGAAAAGCTTTTTAAAACTCTACCATGGACAATGGCTGAGACAAGGGGACCATCACTTGAGACTGGACAAGTTACTACTTGTGACTTATGTTGTCTTGGATAGCTGCGTCTTGTCTGGGTCAAATTTACTGTGGTTCCGTCAACATCTACAACTGGTCTAGAGTCAGTGTCCTCCTCTGTCAAGTGTCCAAATCTATTTTGGGTAGCTACTGCATACACAGGGAGGGCACTAGGATTGGCTAGCTTGAATTGGTTAGCGGATGGCCTGGGGGGGTTCCCGACGACATGGAGTGAACATTCTGAACTCCAGCATTCTGTGACTGAGTATTATAATTTGAAGTTGCATTATAGCTGGGCTGGGAGTTGTAATTACAAGAGTTCTGATAATGTCTTGGACGCTGTGCGCCTCGCCAAGACTGACCGTGGGAGTTATGAGGTGGAGATGTCCTTTGCCTAGCTCCACAATCTGCAGTGTGGTGGCCAACTTGTTTATGGTACTTGCAATATGGTAGCCTAGAATAATTAGATTGATGAGGGGACCGAGAGAATTGTCTAGGAGGTGATGATCTAGGGGCGGACCAACAGTCCCTTGCAAGGTGGTTACTCTTACCACAATGCCAACATGAGGGAGTGGATGGTTGTGGACTATGGCGTTTCGGCAACTTATGAGGAGGCGAATTTGACTGGGGGCTACGACCTTGGGTATGGTTCTGCGACCAAGAGTTTTGAGAGTTTGTGGGAGGATGCTGAGAGCTTGTTATTACATTTGCAGTGTCATTAGGTGGCAACAGTTGAGCACTTCGGGGAGCTAGTTTATCGGGGGCATTGTTAATAGCCTCAAAGACTTCAAAAATTTCATGTTTAACTCCAAAATTTTGTTGCTCGATGATTGGTTTAGTATGCTCTAGGGCAAAATGCATTAATGCCCCAAACGCTATCATCTTGACCATAGCCTCAGGGGACAGATTATTATCTTTATCTAACCAAGTCGAATTATTCATAGCAGAAACTAAGGCATACAGATACTGATCGAGACGGCTAGTAAACGCATTAAACGATTCACCAGGCTGCATGGTGGCATTGGCAATTTTCTTGACTAACCTATATGGGTCAAGGTCTCCTTTGTTAACAAAGCGACGGCGAAAGAAATTCTTAAATTCAGACCAAGACTGGAGGCTAACAATGGCTTTCTCATCGACAACAAAGCATGCATTACCATTGGTTGTGTCCACAGCTGACCGTGCAATTGCCAAGTATTCGGCATCAGAACGCTTAGAAAAAACGTGCAACAGTTTTCGCTTCAACCTTACTAAACCATGACTCTAATAAGCGGGATTCACCAGCAAAAAGAGGAATAGGCATTTCCTGAGCTGATCTCTGGCCATTGGGATGAGCAACTGCTCCCGTTGAGTTTGAGGGGGTTTCAACAGTGGTAGGCATTGTCACAGCCGTGGAAGTAATGTGTGAACGCAGCTTATAATTAAGTGCACCTGGCATCAGAAATAGTATACACAAAAATAAACACTCAAAAAATATCAACTTGGCTAAAGTAAGAAAATGGCAGAAATAAAATTATTAAATTGGGCTAGGCAACAATAATTAAGAACAAGCAAAATTGTGAATTAATTTTAGCAATCTTTCATTAAAATGGCTGGAATTAGAAGCATGTAAATTAATTAAACCCAGGCTAAGCACAGCAATTTAGAATAAAAACTGGAAAATGCAATTGCAAAATTTCATTAAAATGGTTCAACACAACAAGTGGCAATGCATGAAAAATGGGTTTAGCAAAAACAAATTGGACACAGGCACATGGGTAACATGCTATGGTAAAAGTTTAAAATAAAATGCTTAAAGGATAAATTTCAAAGTTAGGTCTGGAGAAATATAAAATAATTTCTATGTTCTAATGTCTATGGAAATCTCAAAAACAAATTTCTATTATGCAAAATAAACTGCTAGGAACAATTATTTCTTACTTCTCTCACCTTTGAATTCACTAATAACACTAGTAACAATTAATGAATAATGGAATCAATGCAGGAAATATTGAAATGACTCAGAGAAACTGTGGAAATGGAGTACTAAACCAGCTCCAATATTTAACAAGTCACTGAATGGTTAATTCACAGGATATTATGAATATTATTATGTAAGTCATTTTTTAGAACTTGGCACATTGTTCTCAACTAACAATTACTTATCTCAGGGTTGCAATTCATGAGAATCACCAGTAGCCAAAATTGGAGGAACGCCGTGAAGACCTGAAGAGGCACATGTGAGGTGTGTTTACATCTGGTGGGACAGGCAACGCTCCCGGCGGCCGTGGCGCGAAGCTCGGGAGACCCCACACTAGGAATGATGTTGGAAGCACGAAGATAAACTCTGACGACGACGATATTGCGACGATGGCGGTGGGGGAAACGCGATTTGCCAGGCAGAAGTTCACACAAAATGATGTAGCAGAAGGCTGGTGGTGATGGTGAGAGGTGGCAAGGTGTCGATGTGGCAACGTGGCGAGGCGTCGATGTGGCAACGTGGCGAGGCGTGTGAGCTGGTGGCGACACTTAAGTCAAACAACCCCCCTCCCCGTTTGGCCCGTTGATGCCGTGAGGGGGGCTTAGTGGGCGGCTGCCGGAGTGTGATGCTCCTTGGGACAGTCCTCTGTCCTTTTCTAGCCTTGTGCTCCTGCTGCTGTCCTCTCAAATTGTGCCGAGCATCTTTTCTTTTTCCTTCTGTTTCGTTTTTCTCCCCCTCTTCTCCTATCTGCTTGTCGTTTCCTGCCGACCTTTGCTTGTTTTGGATCTTTCTTTGGACTTCTTCTATTTTGACGCCCGGGTGCTTGAGGAGGCATACTCTTGCACCCGTAGAACTGTAGTACCCAACGTCTCGAGCGAGGGGAACCTTTTATTGTCAATCCCCCTTTCGTCGCTGAACCCGATCTCGACGGACTGACGATAGCTTCCTGTTGGGTGTCCTGCCTCTAATTGTGGCTCCATGGTGGGTATGGGGGCACATTCGTGGATGAAGTTTTTTCTCGTCTTTATGTCATTGAATGTTCCTGTTATACCCTCTCAGGCTCGTGGGGTGGGCGACCAAGCCCCCGAGTCGGCCTGTATTGGAAGACCAGGCTCCGTAGCTCCCGCTGCGTTGGGCCCCGACCTTGCTCCTCCTTTGACCATCCTGACTTCTTCCCTCAGCTCCCCTCCCTCCTCTGTGGTTGGGTCGAGCCTCCAGCCCCCAGTGGTGACCACTTCGTCCCCTGGTGCGGCTAAGTCTCTCGTTGTGACTACTGCGCCTTTTGTCCCCTCTCTCTCAGGGGGTTCTCACCGCCGTCAGCGCCACGGCCGCATTCGCTCGTTTCCTTCCTCTACTGATGCGTATCAGGCCTTGTTTGGTCCTGCTTCATGGGCCAAATACTTTGATCTCCTCCCTCTTGATTCCGCGCCTCCTGACGATTTCTCTCTCCATCGGCATCTTGTTGATTCCGTGGATGCATCTGTCACCTTCAACCCCACTCGTCTCGGTACACGTGTCGTTGCTGCTCCTTCTCAGGATGCAGCTTCCCGCTTGGCTGCCTTGTCCTGCCTTGGTGAGATCCCTGTTCGGGTCTCTAAGAACATTCGGTTGAATGCCAGTGTTGGCACTATTCTCCTCCCGCCCCATGTTGCAACCGGTGTTCGGAATCTGCAGGACTGCCACGATGACATTCGGCATATCCTTGATGCCCAAGGCCATTCTGTCCTCCAGGTTGACTCGTTTACTCGTCCCCCTCGTGGTCGTCGCCGTCAACCCCTTCGCGTTGTGAAGGTCACCTTTGATGGTAGGACCCTTCCATCCTCTGTCATTCTCGCTGGCGCCAGGTGCTCTGTCCAGGAGTATATTCCTTCTCCTCGACTTTGTAACAAGTGCTGGAGGTTTGGGCATGGTGCCCTCCGCTGCTCTGGGACTGTCTCTCTCTGTCCTTTGTGTGGGGTGAAGGTCACTCTAAGTCAGAGTGCACTTCTCCCCAAGCTCGCTGCCTCAACTGTGGTGAGGCCCATCCTACCTTCTCCCGTGCCTGTATCCATTACAAGCTTGAGGCAGCCGTCCTCAACTTGAAGCACCGGGAGCGTTTATCTTTTCCTGAGGCGAGGCGCCAGGTTCGCCGGCTCCCGCCTTATGCTAACGTCTCTTATGCTCGCGTGTTGCGCTCTTCGTCTCCTTCCCACCTTCCTCAGACTCACAACCGTTTCCGGGCCTTGGACCCTGATACGCCCACTGCTCCCTCCTCTGTTCCTTTGAGTACTGTCCCGAAGGGTCCCCCTCCTGGTTCTCTGTCTGGGGTTCCCCTTCTTTCTACCCGGTCTGTCATGTCTCCTGTGTCTTCTTCCTCGTCTCCCTCCAATCCTCCTTCCCATCCCCCTCCTCCATCTATTGACTCTCCCCGCCGCCTGTCGGTGCGGGCGGATGTCCATCGCTCTCCTACCGGCCGTCGTGTGTGCTCTCGTTCAGCTTCTCCTGTTGAGACACTGGAATCCGTTGCCCGGTACGTAGTTGCTGGGACACCGGTCTCTTTAAGTCAGAAGCGTAAGCCTGGCTCCTCTCCTTCCTCCTCCCCGGCGGGTAAGAAGGCTTCGCTTTCTTCCTCGACCCCTACTACTGGCTCTATTGCTCCTTCCCCTCCCATTTCAGTGGTTGCGCCCCCTGTTCCTGCTATGGAGGTTTCTTTGACCCCTGCTTCCCTTTCGGTTGCTGCCCTTGCTGAGGTGCGCTCCCCTCTTTCTACTCCCCCTCTTCCTGCTGCTGTCCTTGACTGCTCCTCTCCGTTGTCTCCTCCTCTTCCTCCTCCGGACCCCACTCGCCCACCTCTGGTCTGTTCTCCCGCTTCCTTCCCTCCATCTTTGCTCAGTTTACCCATGCCCCCTAACCCTGACTTTGCTGACCCTGATCCCGACCCTGATATTCTTTAACGTGCTGTGTTGCTCTTTCGCCTTTGTTTCTTCTTTGTTTTCTGTTGTTGTCCTTTCTCTTCTCGTCGCTGTCTATTCTTCAATGGAACGTTCGAGGTTATTACGCCAATTTCCTCGAACTCCAACTTCTAATTTCGCGGTTTTCGCCCCTTTGTGTCTGTCTCCAGGAGCCGATGCTTGGTGCTCGTCCTGGTCGTTTTCGTGGCTATTCCTTTCTCTCCCCCCCCCCCAGCCGTTGCTGGGGCTCCTAATTCTTCTGCTCTCTTGATTCGCGCTGATGTTCCCTTTGTTCCTTTACTTTTTCCTTTGCCCCTCCATTGTTCTGCTGCTCGTATCTTTGTGGGGAAATGGTACACAGTTTGTTCCATTTATCTCCCCCAAGTGTCCCGCTTTCTCTTCCTGATTTGAAACACCTCTTGGACTCCTTGCCGGAGCCTGTGCTCCTGCTGGGTGACTTCAATTGTCGTCACTCTCTTTGGGGTGACGTTTTGACAAATACCCGGGGTCGCCTTCTTGAGCCGTTTCTCCTCTCTTCTTCCCTGTCTCTTCTGAATTCTGGTGAGCCCACTCATTTGGACTCTCGGACTCGCACCCTTTCCTGTCTTGATCTTTCTCTCTGCTCTTCTTCTCTTTACCTAGATTTCACGTGGCAGGTTCTTGATGACCTCCATGGCAGTGATCATTTCCCTATCCTTGTTTCCTTTTTCTCTTTTCGCCCTTCCCTCTCTTTTCCTAGGTGGCAGTTTGCTAAAGCGGACTGGAACCTCTTTACCCTCAGTGCTGCTCTCTCTGACCTTTCCCTTCTGCCTCTCCCTCGCGCTCTCCTCCTTTTTCATGACACTGTCATCGACGCTGCCCTCCGCTCTATTCCTCGCTCTTCCTCTCGGGGTCCACGGAAGTGTGTTCCCTGGTGGAATGCGGACTGTGCTCGGGCTGTTCGCTGTAAGCGTGCAGCCTGGAAGAGGCACCGCCGTCGGCAGACGACCGATTCTTTTCTTTTCTTTCGGAAAGCGAGTGCGGTGGCCCGTAGGGCCATCCGTACGGCTAAACGTGATTGTTGGACTTCTTATGTCTCCACAATTACGTCCGAAACTCCCCTGCCACAGATCTGGAAGCGTATCCGCAAGATAGCGGGTAAGTTCGTTCCCGATGTTTCCCCGGTCCTTCACCTCCGTGGTACTCTTGTGGCGGACCCGTTGCAGGTTGCTACTGAACTGGGTTCTCACTTTTCTTCTGTTAGCTCTGGTCTTCATCTTTCCCAATCTTTCCTTCTTCGTAAACCTGTCCTTGAGTCTCGTCCTTTAGATTTCTGCACTCGTCTTCGACTTTCCTATAATGATCCCTTCTCTCTCTCTGAACTTCGTTCTGCCCTGGCCCTCTGCGGTTCTACGGCGGCGGGCTCCGATGGTATTCATTATGAGATGCTTCGCCATCTCCCTCCGTGCACGTCTCAGTATTTACTGAGTCTGTATAATCGGATCTGGGAGTCGTCGTCCGTCCCTGAGGACTGGCTCGATGCCGTTGTCCTCCCTGTTCGCAAACCAGGGTCTCTGGGTACTTCCCCTAAGGACTTTCGCCCTATTGCCCTCACCAGTTGTGTCTGCAAACTCTTTGAACGTATGGTTAACGTTCGTCTGATGTGGTTCCTGGAACACCATCACCTCCTCTCCCCTTCTCAATTTGGTTTCCGCAAGTGCCGCAGCACGACAGATGTCCTGGTGAACTTGGAGGTCTATATTCGTACTGCTTTTGCTGCGAAGACCTCCGTTGTTGCCGTCCTTTTTGACCTGGAAAAGGCTTACGACACCACTTGGCGTTATCATATTCTATCCCAGCTTCATTCTTTTGGCCTTCGTGGTCATCTCCCTCTCTTTCTCCGCAGCTTCCTCTCTCGTCGTTCCTTTCGGGTGCGCCTTGGTACCGCTCTCTCTGCCTCTTTTCAGCAATACGAAGGTGTGCCCCAGGGTAGTGTTCTGAGCACTACTCTCTTTCTGGTTGCCCTCAATGGTCTTCTTTCCTCTCTTCCTTCAGGTGTCTTCTCCGCTCTCTATGTTGATGATCTTACCCTTTGCTGTCAGGGTGATGATTCGCCTTTCCTTCAGCGCCGGCTTCAACTTGCGATTGATGCCGTGTCGTCTTGGGCCACTGATCATGGCTTTAAGTTCTCTACTTCTAAGACTTGTGCCATGTCTTTTACTCGGAAACGGGTCGTTCTTCGTCCCTCTTTGTCACTTTATGGACATCCCATTGAGTACAAAGATTCCGCGAAGCTTTTGGGGTTATTCCTTGACACTCGTTTGTCTTGGTCTCCCCATATCTCTTACCTCCGTGTTGAGTGCTCTAAGGCCCTTACCCTCCTTCGAGTGTTGTCCCATACTTCTTGGGGAGCGGATAGGCGCACTCTCCTTGCTTTGCATTCCTCTCTCGTCCTGTCTAAGCTCGATTATGGTTGCCCTGCTTACTCTTCTGCTTCTCCTTCTGCTCTTCGCCGTCTTGATGCTTTGCACCATACTGGGCTGCGCCTCAGTTCTGGTGCCTTTCGTTCGACTCCCGTCCTTAGCTTGTATGTTGACACTGGCTTCCTATCTCTCCAGGACCGCCGTGATCGCTACTGTCTTCGCTATCTTGCGCGGTCCTTGCAGCATCCTTCCTCTCGCCTCTGTCGTGCTTTAACTTTTACCCCTCCTGTGGTTCCTGTTCCTCTTCACCACCTCCCTCTTTCTGTCCGGTTATCTCGCTTACAGGATTCTCTTTCCGTTCGAGTTTCTAATGTTTCTCCTCGTGTTGTTCCTTCTTTGCCCCCGTGGAGAGTCCCCCTTCCGCAGTTTTGTACATCCTTGACCCGCGTCACTAAAGCTTTTACCTCTCCTACGGTTCTAAAACGCCTTTTCCTTGAACACTTTTCTTCTCACTCCCGCTCCGTTTCTGTCTTCACCGATGGGTCTAAGTCTGCGGACGGTGTTGGCTACTCTGTTGTTTTTCCTGATCGCACTTATATGTGTCGCTTACCTCCGGAGACTAGCATCTTTACAGCGGAGCTTTACGCTATTCTCTATGCTCTTCGTCTCCTGCTTTCTCGTTGTCAGTCTTCCTTTGTGGTAGTTGTTGACTCTCGTAGTGCCCTCATGGCGCTCGGGTCCTTTAATCCGGTTCATCCAGTAGTTGTCGAGATCCAGCATTGGCTGTTTCTTGTTCACAGTAAGTTTAAGTCGGTTGAGTTTTGTTGGGTTCCCAGCCATTGGCGTGTCTTTAAATGAGCGTGCGGATGCTGCCGCCAAGGAAGCTGTCCGCTCTTGTCCCATCTCTCGTAAAGGTATTCCATATTCCGACTTTTACCCGGTTATCCATTCCTCCATCCTTACCCGTTGGCAGGCTTCTTGGTCGTCTGTTACTGGTAACAAACTCCGTACTAAATGTTGTGTTTCCTCGTGGCGTCCTCCTATCACCGTAACCGGCGATGGGAAAAGCTCTGGCGAGGTTGCGTATGGCCATACTCGCTTAACCCATGGTCACTTGATGGAGCGCCGCCCTGCTCCTTATTGTCCTAATTGCATTGTCCCTCTTACGGTCGTGCATGTCCTTCTTGAATGTCCTGACTTCCGGGACGAGCGTGTGTCTTGCTTTCCGACCGCCCCTCGCGGTCACCTGTCCCTCGATAGAATTCTTGGTGACTCGGATACTTTTGATATCGTTCGCCTTATGCGTTTTTGTTCTCGTATTGGCATCCTTGGTGATATTTAGCGCCCTCTGATTATTCCGCACATTTGATGGTGCTACATAGCCTTCCCGGTTTGGTGCCTTCTTTTGATATAACTA
>WNGS01144483.1:0-12205 GCA_020271785.1 Procambarus virginalis
CCAATATTTGCTCGCAAAACGAAGATCATTTTAAGAACTTTTAATGTGACAGGTTTAGTAACGGATAATGAAACATTTCTTTAATTCTTAGTGAGTATTTATATTAAATGTTTACCAGAAAGGAATATGATTTTGTTTATACCTTCAGTTGAATAACTGTATGGAGGTGTTGTGGAGGACACGAAGACCACATTGGCGGGATACCAACTTTCATAGTTCCGAGGATCCACGTCTCCGCGACCCGGTCTCTGACTAGGTCTCTTGGGTTAGTGGTCTTGTCAACCAGGCTGTTGGGCGCGGCTACGAGCAGCCTGACGTACAAGTAACTTCCTGATCGATCACGTATCGTTTGAAGGTGTTTATCAAAGGTTTAGAAATCCCTAGGACTAAGTGTTTCTAGTCAGTGTTCTCACAGAAGATAAGCACGAGCTACGGCATCCTATATCGTATATATTAAATACATCTTCAAAGTCGAGCAGATTACAGAAACTGTAGAGGTCTTGCGAATTTAGTGCGAATTTGGAAGGGGATATATATAATTTTCCGTCAAACAATCAGCTAATTAGTTTGTCAACTATTGCTGGACAATTACTTAATGAGCGCACACAATCCCTCAATCGTCGTCGCCCTTTAATTAACAACAATCACTCAAGTAGTTAGTACTATATCGAAAATAATCTGAAAAACTCAAATTAATAAAGAACACACAACATGGCCTTACAAGTGCCCATTCATACTTTACAAGTGCCCATTCATACCTTACAAGTGCCCATTCATACCTTACAAGTACCCATTTAAATCTTAAATTTTACTCTCAAATGTCTGTTTTCCAGTAAAAGTTCAAGACATAAGCCACCTTGACATGGCACTGAAGAAGATAAAGAAGAGACGAGATGAGGACACGCTTATTGTGTATACTTGGTGTATACTTGGTGTATACTTGGTGTATTTGGTGTATTTGGTGTATTTCTCTAGCTGGCTACGTGGCGTCCTGACCGACTTTGAGTTAGCTGAACTGTTCGATCTTCATTTCAGCCACGTCTGCTCGTGGAAGTATAATTGGCTTAAATCAATAGCTGCCATACCTGGGTAACATATGACCGGTGCTAAAACCACAGGATCAAAGGTGCCATATATGTGAACATGTGTGCAGTACACGGAAACCAATATGTAGTGTATTGCGGCACGTGTGAACAGATACGCATATACATATTAGAAACACACATACATACACACGCGCGCGGTTTGGCACTGAAACATCACCCTCCCTCACAGTAACAGAGCAGAGCTGGCTAGACTTCACTTCCTTATTGTCTCAGTGACAACGGGAGTCACCAGGTGCCTCCATGTGGCGCCTGAAATTTGTCGGAATCAATAAAAAGCAGGTTCGAATCTCCTCCCTCGTGCTTGAGCCGGTCAGAGCGCGAGAAAAATGCATGTAGTGTAGATGACTAACAGAGTTGCTGGTCGGTAGTAACATAAGATCATAAGAATTTGGGAAACTGCTGAGGTCCTGTTGGTCCATACGAGGCAGCTCCTGTTGGTCCATACGAGGCAGTTCCTATTGGCCCATACGAGGCAGCTCCTGTTAATCCGTACGAGGCAGCTCCTGTTAATCCGTACGAGGCAGCTCCTGTTGATCCATACGAGGCAGCTGCTGTTGGTCCATACGAGGCAGCTCCTGTTGGTCCATACGAGGCAGCTCCTGTTGGTCCATACGAAGCAGCTCCTGTTGGCTCATACGAGGCAGGTGCTGTTGGTCCATACGAGGCAGCTCCTGTTGGCTCATACGAGGTAGCTGCTGTTGGTCCATACGAGGCAGCTCCTGTTGGTCCATACGAGGCAGGTGCTGTTGGTCCATACGAGGCAGCTCCTGTTGGTCCATACGAGGCAGGTGCTGTTGGTCCATACGAGGCAGCTCCTGTAGGTCCATACGAGGCAGCTCCTCTTGATGCAGGATCATTTAAACCTGGGACAAAATTTCTATTTGACTACATTCCCATAACCTGCTTTTAAGAGATTTAAGCACCTTATAGATCGCATTTTAAGGTTTTCTCTCAAACACTGACAATATAAAATAAATAATCCCTTATCATCACCCAAAGGAGAATAAGGTATAATAGTCATTATGTGTGTGGGATAACAACAAAATTAAGGTAAAAAATTCTACGGGCTCACCATAGCCCGTGCTACTTGGAGCTTTTTGTTCCAGGTCGCGAATCTTTAACAACAACAAGGTAAAAAAAAAAAAGCTCCAGATTAAATAAACGTCATCAAATAACGCTCTCTCAGCTTAACTGTGACACGATAACAGGTATCTGTACCACAAGGGAATATAGCTGCACAGTCCTGGAATGAACCACGAGGAGGACTTACAACGACATTACGTTAACGTAATTACGATAGCAGTAATTGACAGAACTGTGGTGTCCTGTCTCCAAACATACAGTGACATGGGCCGTGGAGGAACTAAAACAGCCTAATCAGCCCCCCGGACAGTTTGCATGTCTAGAAATAACTGGGATACCAATTACCTAAATAAAGGAAAAAACTTGTATAATCAGACTGTGAGAATAACCGTGACATACTCGCCTTAAAGACCAGGTAGAGGAATTATATCTACTATGTACAGGTGTGAAGACTTGAAGCCGCTTCAACATTGAAGAGAGACCTAAGGCAAACTGTGGGCAAGCCCTGTATGACAGGGGCCCTGGATGACAGGCCCTGCATGACAGGCACTGGATGATAGGCCCTGGATGACAGGAACTAGATGACAGGCACTAGATGATAGGCCCTGGATGACAGGCCCTGGATGACAGGCCCTATAAGACAATCCTTACTGGCAGAGGGCCATTCCTCTCTGAGCCAGATACCCCCCTCCACTAACATTCATCACTTCTGCCTAATACCATCACCACGCTCTCTGCAGTGTTGCAGCAAGACTGGTATGCAATCACGGCACACTTGCAACATTACAGGATCAACAGCAAAGTGCAAACCGTCTTTAGATCACGAGAACTGTACATCTTCACAGGACAATTAAACTGAATATCAAAATTGATGACATTTATTTTAATCTTAAAAGCTTTAATATTACACTATTATTATATTGTATATTATATAATGTATATATTATACATTATGTTATATCCTTTATATAGAAGAATTATAGAGATGATCAACTGGTGATTGAGCTGGATCAAAGATTATACTTTAATATGTGTTTAGGTCTCACTCTGATATCAAATGTATTACAAAAATGTATTAATGTATTAAATCTATTATTGTATTACCTCAGCCTCATGTAGTAATCCGTTCATCTGATTAATACATCGCTTTTTTACTTTTAATTTCCCTAAGTGTCAAAAACTGATATACAGAACTGTAGATTTCCAGCCCTTTCTCACCAGCGTCCCCAACGTCAAGAAACTGTGGTACTAAAGTGCCTTATCCTAACCTACCAGAGAACCCACCAACAGAAAACGGGATATTATGTTAATTTCGCGAGTCGCTACCATTTTTTTTAGTACGTCAGTTTTTGGCTCTTGGGTAAAATATACGTCAGAAATGCGTCGTGCTATGAGGAGGACGGATTGGTTTTGGCAGGGGCTCACGAAATTGACGTGATATACCGTTTTCTGTTGGTGAGTCCCCTGGTAGCTTAGGTTCGGGAAATTTAGTACTACGGTTTAGTTACGTTGTGGCCGCTCGGTCTGCGTGGCACTCAACTCCTCCCAAATCATTATAATTCTCTCACAACTCAGCGGAAGACATTCCAAGTCAATACAACTGTACTACAACTCGGCTAATTGCATACTAACTCGGTACAATCTTCCCGCGATTTATTTACACAATCGTGATTTACACATTTACAACACCGCACAATAGGCTGTGACACCTATTCACCAGTTGATTAAGAGTTGAGAGGCGGGACCCAAGAGCCGTAGATCATCCTCTCAAGACTATAGGCGACTACAATTAAAACAATCCATTACCCTCTCCCCCCCCCCCACCTCTTTAAAAGGTGCCAGCAAGCCTAGCCAACACACAAAAACATAAAAGTTGAACAAAAGCTTATTTTTTTAAATAAAAAACTGGAGGTAGTTGAAATAATCATCAGCCTCGTGCTGAAGCCACTCCCACCTCAGCACACACACAGATGCATCGACACGAAATTACCAAAAACACTTGAATCACCTGCGGCAGTTTGATAACACCTGTATACACACATCCATATATTTAAACACACACACACACAAAACACGGTATGGATCAGCTCGCGCAATAAAACGTGGTGCCAGGAATAGTTGTGATGTTCTGGCTACAGTAATGTTGTTGTTGGTTGTAGTTACTTAACTGTGGTTGTTGTTGTTCAAGATTCGCTACCTGGAACAAAAAGTTCCAAGTAGCACGGGCTATGGTGAGCCCATAGTTACCTAACAGTGACGACTTGTAGGCGAGTTTTTATGCCAAGTCCAATAGTGTAGGTCTATCTGCTTAGTTATTATTTACCTTTCCTGACGCTCAAATTTCTTGCTGAATTTGAGCCTTTAAAGTTGTGTCAGCTTAAACGATTACGTCATCAGTTGTATTCCACCTGTTGAACACCCGTACATGGTCCAGGTATTCCACCTGTTGAACACCCGTACATGGTCCAGGTATTCCACCTGTTGAACACCCGTACAAGGTCCAGGTATTCCACCTGTTGAACACCCGTACATGGTCCAGGTATTCCACCTGTTGAACACCCGTACATCGTCCAGGTATTCCACCTGTTGAACACCCGTACATCGTCCAGGTATTCCACCTGTTGAACACCCGTACATGGTCCAGGTATTCCACCTGTTGAACACCCGTACATGGTCCAGGTATTCCACCTGTTGAACACCCGTACAAGGTCCAGGTATTCCACCTGTTGAACACCCGTACATGGTCCAGGTATTCCACCTGTTGAACACCCGTACATGGTCCAGGTATTCCACCTGTTAACACCCGTACAAGGTACAAGTATTTCCTTACATTTCTTCGGCTCGTTCCTTCTCCATCTTGCACGTCTGACGTTTTCTTCAGCTTTCACTAAACTTTAAGAGGTTGTACTTGTCTATTCACTTCAATATTTAGTATGTTGTAATCATATCCCCTCTGCTTCTTGTCTTTGATTAACAGAATTAGTCCCCCCCCCCCTTAACCTATCTTGCCACCTCCACCCCTTATACTTCAGTCAAGCCCCCCCCCCCACCCCGCCAAGCCTCAGGCAAACCGCCTCCACAGAGCCTGTCAAATATTTGTTATATTTGCTGAACTAATGTTTGAAGCTGTCTAATTTGGTCTAAAGCCCAACATGTCCTCCATAATAAAACGTGTAATGCGATATTTTTATGGTTTCAGATATTTGTGAAAGATTCAAAACATAGACAATGGGGCAACAAGGTGTTATAACACTCACCCGCTTGGCGCTCCACATCCGCCCTTACGTCAGGCTGGCCAATGTTTCTCTTTCCTGTCACTCCACTTTCAGTCGCACGTTCCCTTTGTATTCAACGCAGCAAACTGATATTGAAAGCACTACAAAAATCACGATTATGAATTCACTAATGTCATCGAGGGTTAGTATCACATGTTGGAAATGACTCCAGACCGCCGGCATCACACACACACTACTACGCCGCCACTTAAACAATGGTGGAGGGGCCAAGGGACAGATTCACGAAAGCAGTTACGCAAGCACTTATGAACCTGTACATCTTTCTCAAACTTTGGCGGCTTTGTTTCCAATTATTAAACAGTTAATGAGCTCCGAAGCACCAGGAGGCTGTTTATAACAATAACAACAGTTGAATGGGAAGCTTTCGTGCTTGTAAACTGTTTAATAAATCAAAGCCGTTAAAGATTGAGGAAAGATGTACACGTTCGTAAGTTCTTGCGTAAGTGCTTTCGTTAATCTGGCCCTAGGACCTGAGAAATGTAACTCGTTCTCAGACCAAGTCCATTCCATCCAGCGGTCGACCCCAAAGACGCATTTCTAAATTTTAACTTGCTTATCATTCAAAACTGGATTTTTCTCAAATATAAATAAATATTCTTATATATTAGAATACTGTGCACATTTAGGCATTGGTTAGGTTAGGTGTTTAGGTTCTGTTGGCGATTATTTATATTTGTAGTACGTGGGTGAAGCATTTACAGCGTTGTGGTTCGAACAAAATTCGTCAGCTTAGCAATTGTTGTTGAAGTGTTCGGACGTCATCAGCTGTGAGTCGTGTGTTAACCGTCGAACATTCATATACAGGGGGTTTGGCGGGTGCATGGAATGGACTCTGGCCTTTGTTTATGAGGACGGACTGGAGAAATGTATGGGCGCTCCTCTTCGTCATCTTTAAACAAACCTCTCAACCCGTCCTCAGGCTGGGCTCATTAAAACAGCGCCCCGACCTCGAAGACACATTCATCAATTTTAAAGTACTTGTGTATTAACGATAGGTTTGTTCTCATATAAAAATTAATAGTGTTTTTTCTTAACGTTCTATATATACGGTTAGGCATAGGTTATGTTAGGTTAGGTGTTTAGGTTATGTTGGCGATTATTTGTATTTGAAGCCCGTGGGTGAAACATGTATAGAATTGCGGTTCGAACAAAGGTCGTCAGTGAAGCACGGTTCGTAGCCCGTCCTCCAAACAAGATCCAAAAGTGATTCCATGCACCCGCCAAACCCAGCTATTTATGAATGAAAAACGATTTACACGCGACTCACAACTGATGACGTTCGAACACTTCCGGAACAAGTGCTTCACTGACGAATTTTGTTCGAACCACAACGCTGTAAATGCTTCACCCACGTACTACAAATACCAGCCCGTCCTCCAAATAAAGATCCAAAAGTGATTCCATGCACCCGCCAAACCCCCTGTTTATGAATGAAAAGCGGTTTACACACGACTCACAACTGCTGACGTTCGAACATATCCGGAACAAGTGCTTCACTGACGAATTTTGTTCGAACCACAACGCTATAAATGCTTCACCCACGTACTACAAATACAAATAATCGCCAACAGAACCTAAACACCTAACCTAACCTATGCCTATATATGCACAATATGCTAATATATTACAAAATTTATTTATATTTGAGAAAATTTCCGTCTTGAATTAACAGCATGTTAAAATTTATGAATGCGTCTGTGGGGTCGACCGCTGGATGTAATGGACTTGAGTCGAGGACGGGTTGGCTTCACCCACGTACTTCAAATACAAATAATCGCCAACAGAACCTAAACACCTAACCTACGCCCTAACTATACATAGAATTTCAATGTATAATAATATTAATTTATATATCACAAACCAATTTTTAATACACATTATGTTAAAATTGATGAATGCTTCTGGGGAGGACGGCCGCGGCTTTAACCAGCCTAGTGTGAGGACGGGTTGACTAAGCGCCGACTTAAGCAAGTAAATTATATTTAAGAAAATATTTTTAAATTATTTAAATACAAAGCATATTTAAATTAAGAACAAAGACGTTGGAGCTGGACTAATGTTGTCTACATATAAGTTGAAAAATCTTTTTCTAAAGTAAGAATCATTCAACAGGTGCTCACCAGCATACACTTAACATGTTAACAGCGGAAATAATAATCATTTAAGATCGAAGCGTCAAAGGAAAAGTAAATGCTTGTCACTAAATATCTATTTCAGTGCACGTATTGTATATTGTTCTCGGTCAAAGAAAACGAATGCGTCAATTATATAGAAAAATTATGTAAACATGACGGAAAATATTTTTCCCACAGACCCACAGCTTTATACATTAAGTAGTGGGACTTCAGACGAGTGGGCCTCAGTGGTGGGACTTCAGACGAGTGGCCTCAGTGGTGGGACTTCAGACGTGTGTGGACCTCAGTGTTGGGACTACAGACGTGTGGGCCTCAGTGGTGGGACTTCAGACGTGTGGCCTCAGTGGTGGGACTTCAGACGTGTGGGCCTCAGTGGTGGGACTTCAGACGTGTGTGGCTCAGTGGTGGGACTTCAGACGTGTGGGCTCAGTGGTGGCACTTCAGACGTGTGGGCCTCAATGTTGGACTACAGACGTGTGGGCCTCAGTGGTGGGACTTCAGACGTGTGGGCTTCAGTGGTGGGACTTCAGACGTGTGGGCTTCAGTGGTGGGACTTCAGACGTGTGGGCTTCAGTGGTGGCACTTCAGACGTGTGGGCCTCAATGTTGGGACTACAGACGTGTGGGCCTCAGTGGTGGGACTTCAGACGTGTGGGCTTCAGTGTGGGACTTCAGACTGTGGGCTTCAGTGGTGGGACTTCAGACGTGTGAGCCTCAGTGGTGGGACTTCAGACGTGTGCGCTTCAGTGGTGGGACTTCAGACGTGTGAGCCTCAGTGGTGGGACTTCAGACGTGTGGACCTCAGTGGTGGGACTTGAGACGTGGGCCCTAGAAGGGCTACAGTTACCATGGGATCTGCCGCTGCGTGATCATCACTGGTCATTCAAGTAAAATAATATGCACAACTCTCAACACTGTGGCAGAAGTGTTCCACTTACCTTGCACCGTCTGAGATATGAGGTGTTCCGTGTGAGGAACACACGACTCTTCTGAAGTGTGAGGGGTGAGAGGTGAGAGACTTTGAGCGTCAGAATACAGGAGCACATCAACGGTGTACAAGGCACCATGACTCTCATCTCTACACCACCTCACGACCTGCGAGAAAGACGACCTCTGGATCATACAGTCGTAATGAGAACATGCCAAGTTATCTCCAAGTGCACGTCTCCAGGTTCGATACCTCGAATCGCCGTCTAAGTGGCAGTTCCACAAATTGAGGTCATTTCCCTCTTAGCAATAATGTCTTGCACAATGTTGTATATAACTATTTAAATGCCAACTCTTAATTTGCTTGAAAAAATTAGGGGTTAATACATACATTGACATGTACATTAAACGCTCTCATATTAGTATTTATTCGTCCGTTTCTCCATTCGATTCTCCGTTAAAAATGAATCTGTTTTGCCTAAACAGAAACGTACGAACCCAAGCAACCCACCTAACCGAGGGCCCACGGATAGAAAAGGTCACAGTTCATTTTTTTTACGAATATTCGCCTATTGCCCCTCCCTCCCTCCCTCCGTTATTCTTTTGTCGCCCCTTCCTCCACCATTACCTCCACTATCCCCCTCACCCCACATCCACCACTACATTCTCTCCCCTCTATTCCAGAAGCGCACACTGGCTCTCTGGCATTTAGCGTCAATGCTTTATTACTGACCGGTGTATCTTATGATGCCATGTTTGTTCTGTTGGGGGGGGGGGGAGATTGTTAATGAGCAACTGTTATGTTGTCGTGCCAAGTGTCATGTTGTGTCAAGTGTCATGTTGTGTCAAGTGTCATGTTGTGTCAAGTGTCATGTTGTGTCATGTGTCATGTTGTGTCAAGTGTCATGTTGTCGTGTCAACGATTGGACGGGACGAAATCTCACCATGGGTACGGAAAGAGTGTGCAGAAGCACTTTGCTTGCCACTCTCTACAGTGAAAGTCACCATGATAAGTCGCTGGAGACCTACCAAAAATATGGAAGACGGCTAATGTGGTCCCAATATACAAAAAGGGTGACAGACAAAGGGTACTGAACTACAGGCCAGTGTCCTCGACTTGTATACCATGCAAGGTGATGGAGAAGATCGCGAGAAAACAGCCAGTGGCACACCTGGAGAGAAGGGACTTCGTGACAACCAACATGGGTTTAGGGATTGTAAATCTTGCCTCACACGTTTAATAGAATTCTTCGACCAGATGATAAAGATTAAGCAAGAAAGAGAAGGTGGGCAGACTGCATTTTCTTGGACTGTCGGGATGCCTTTGAACCAGTACCCCGTAAGAGGCTGGTGTGTAACAGGGGTGGAATAGAATAATGAGTAAGTAGGCAGTGAGTAGGATAAGTAGAAGAGGTAGAAGGGTAGATAGTTAGTAGGAAAGTAGATAGTAGAAGTAGAGTAGATAGTAGAAGAAGAAATTAGTATAGAAAATAGAAAATTGCAAGATGCAAAATGCTGCCACCATCCATTCTAGATCATCTACATACAAGACAAGGAATGGAACTTGTTTGTATCAACATAATACCCTCAAAGATGTTTCAAGAGGTATGCTCCCTCTGTATCATGTACTCATTAATTTCATGAACCAGTAACCGCTGAGATTTTCTCATCTCACTCAAGACTCCAGTAACAAAGTTAAACACACTTTAAATAATAACTTTCAATTATATTTCACATACTAAGTATCAATTTAAGCAATTCAACTAAAATGTTAATTTCAAAGTGAGTCATCATCCAGAATTCGAGAACCCTACAACTCGACTGCCCCTGATCGTCACCAACACCTGCTTATGAACACGACAAAGTCCCTCAATGTTCACTCACCAAGTGTCTCCGAGTCTTAAGAGTCTCCGTGAATAGAGAAAGGGGGGGGGGGTATGTAGTTGACAGAGACGGTCCCGCCCCCGCCGGCAGACCGCCTGTCTGGACGCTCCGCTGCTGTCTGTTCTTCTGTCTATGGCTCTGCTTCTGCTGTCCTTCTCCTCTATATCGAATCGTCTCTCTCCGAGTATATATTGGGAAACCTGGTAGCTAACTCCGCCACAAGTTAGATAGCCTGGGGCACTCTACCAGCCACTCCTTAAACGTCGGCATGTTTGAAGGCTACCCGGCTCAATTATAAGATTAGCGAGAGCCAGGTGAGATTCGCATGACCTGACCTCGGGTCAACTCGGTGTCATTAACACTAGATGTGTGAGATCCAGGCCAGACAAGCTGGCGTCTGTAAAATCCTTTTCTGTGACTCGTATATCTCCATGTATTTATTAAATACATTAAACCAACACCTTTACAGTGTTTACAGTGCATAAGCTGGAGAACAGGCAGGATTAACTTGTAAAGTGCTCCAGTGGACAAGGGAGTACCTACGCAATAGGAAGCAGAGAGTTACGGTGAGGGGTGAGACCTCAGACTGGCGTGATGTCACCATTGGAGTCCCACAGGGCTCTGTACTCGGACGTATTCTGTTTCTGATATACGTAAATGATCTTCCAGAAGGTATAGACTCCTTCCTCAATGTTTGCTGACGACGCCCAAAATTATGAGAAGATTAAGACAGAGGAGGGGAACTATCAGGAGAAAGCACCAAGCCATTAGGACTATATAGGACAGAAGAGGACACATGAGGCTACTAGAAGATCTGACAAGCTTAAGGAATGGTCCAATAAATGGCAGTTTTGAGTTTAACCCGAGCAATGTAAAGTCATGAAATAGGTGGGGAGCAGGAGGTCAGATACAAGGAACCATTTGGGATATGATATCCTTCAGAATCAGGGAATGAGAAACACCTGGGGTTGATGTCATGGAAGATCTGTCCCCTAAAGCCTACATCAAGAGGATATCATCAGCGGCACATGTAGCTTGGCTACATCAAACTGCCTTCATAAACTTGTGTAAGGAATCATTTAGAACTTTGTATACCACATATGTCAGACCGATCCTGGAGTTGCAGCTCTAGCATGGAGTCCGTATCTAGTCCAAGCACAAGACTAAATTGGAGAAGGTTCAAAGGTGCCACCAGACTAGTACCCGAGGTGAAGGGTATGAGCTACGAGGAGAGACTGCGAGAACTAAACCTCACGTGGCTGAAAGACAAAAGAGCGCGGGAGACATGATCAACATACAAATCTCAGAGGGAATTGACAGATGTAGATAAGGATGGATTATTTAACAAGAGTGACTCGCACAAGGGGACACAGGTGGAAAGTGAGTACCCAAATGAGCCACAGACATTAGAAAAACTTGTTCATTCAGGTATTTAACAATGAAATACATAAGGCAGTTTTTTTCTACCACAGACGTGGCCACACATTTTACAATGCTACACATATATACATTTTCTTATGTCCTCCATGGACAGGGATCTGTTAAACATACAGTTCAGTGCTTTATTGAACAATCACCCACACAAGGTGATTGTAGTGCATATAAATGCTATTCTAACCTACATACAGAATACATAAATACACAGATTACGTCTGTTCTACATAAACAGTGTTCGATGTTTCTTTTTTGCATAATGTCATTAATGAACGTTACAAAGGTAAAATGCGATTCTGACCAGCTTCCACATATCCGATACACATTCATGCATACATACA
>WNGS01144487.1:0-13280 GCA_020271785.1 Procambarus virginalis
TATAAACAACAATCTCAACAAAAACCACATCATTCTGGGAGGAGACTTTAATATTGACCTGGGTCAACAAAATTGCTCTCATTGACTATTTCCTTAACAGCATGAACTCCTGTATGCTAATCCCCACAATCCCAAACCTACCCGAGTCACTCAAACATCAGACATCCACTACCTTGGACCACATATGGACGAACAAACAGCTCCCCTTGTATCTGGCATAATCTACGACAGAACAACTGACCACTATCCTACCTTTCTCATAGCGACAAGGACATACCACACCAAAAAGCAAGATTTTTCATTTAGGCTACACAGTGAATCAGCTTTAGGCAATCTTACAGATGCACTTCACAATATTAACTGGGATTCTGAATTCAATAATACCCAGGATATAAATTCATTAGCTAACCTCTTCCTCTCCAAAACTCTAAGCCTCTACAACCTTCATTGTCCCCTCTTACCAAGCAAGTAACTGACAAAAGATTAAACAATCCATTCTCACAAGTGGCATTCTCTACTCAATCAGCAAGAAACATGAATTTGAAAAGAAACTTAGGATTGGCCTAGTTTCAAAGGAAGTAGCTAAAGGTACTCATCAATGCTTACCAGTATCATAAGAAAGGCAAAACTTGCATTATGTGAATAGATTCAATGAAGCAAAGGCAACATGAAAAGCACTTGGAAAACAATCTCTATATCCTAGGAACTAAACAACACTCACATAACAAATAAACTCTACAAGGATGGGGATATACTGTCAACTGATTTAGAATGGCAAATGAATTTAATAGTTTTTTTTCATCGGTGGGTGCTAATCTTGCCATTAAAATCCCACAGACTCAGACACATATTAACACATATCCCTCAGGCAGCTTATCCAAACTCTCTTCTCCTTTCACCAATCAGCCCGGCAGATGTTGTGTCCATCATACACTCTCTAAAAACCAAGGCAGGGAACACCAGTGAAATTCCGTGCACTGTATACAAGAGCGCCTCCCATAGCCCGACTGTTCGACAAATTTATAGAGTGTCACACCTTCCCTGATATCCTCAAAAAGCAAGAGTAACGCCAATCCATAAAGGAGGCAATCCGGCGGACATAAACAATTATAGACCAATATCAAATCTACCCATTCTATCAAAAATATTTGAAAAATTATTTACAAACACCTCTATTCCGACCTCGTAAAATCGACATACCAGCCCC
The DNA here is from genome assembly GCA_020271785.1 of Procambarus virginalis. Classification (NCBI taxonomy): domain Eukaryota; kingdom Metazoa; phylum Arthropoda; class Malacostraca; order Decapoda; family Cambaridae; genus Procambarus; species Procambarus virginalis. Next base: position 1,208 of record WNGS01144487.1, read on the forward strand.
CCTGCCAGTTTGGCTTCCGGTCCCAAAAGAGCACCAACGATGCAATCGTTAGTCTCCTTGACGTAATCTACTCAGCCCTTGACAAAAATGAGTTTCCGATTGGACTCTTCATTGACCTAAGAAAGCCTTTGATACTGTTAATCACAACTACCTCTTACTTAAACTCCAGCATTATGGAACCCGAGGCCTTGCCCTTGACTAATCCGATCCTATCTTAGTGACAGACACCAATATGTAACCATCAATGAAAACTTCTTCCATCTACCAATACCGTTGGAGTGCCACAGGGCAGTATCTTACTACCTCTTCTTTTTTCTTATATAATATATATATATATATATATCTATATATATATATATATATATATATAAACGATCTGCCTAATGTCTCTAATATTCTCAAACCTATATTGTTTGCTGACGATACTACCGTATCTCTTCAGACCTCAACCCACATACACTAAATAATGTTGTGAATAATGAATTAAAAAAAGTTCACTTATGGATGTCAACTAACAAACTAACATTAAACATCGAAAAGGCTAACTACATCTTATTTGGAAGCAAATCATCAAATGCAATTCAGCTACAGATAGACAACATTAACATCAGTAATAAAAATGATGGCAAGTTTCTTAGCCTATTCCTAGACAAGAGATTCAACTTCAGCACCCACATTCAACACATAACTAAGAAAGTCTCTAAGACAGTTGGTATACTCCAAAATCAGATATTATGTTCCTAACTCTGCTCTCCTCTCACTATATTACGCACTAATCTACCCCTATCTTAATTATGGTATCTGTGCATGGGGTCTACCACTGCAAACCCCCTTAAGCCCATCATCACCCAGCAAAAATCTTCTATCAGAATAATAACTAACTCTGCTTTCAGGCAACACTCAACTCCCTTGTTTAAATCCCTAAACTTGCTAAATATTAACTCCCTCCACACATTCTCTTGTGTCAACTACATTTACAAAACCTTGTTCTTAAATGCAAACCATGCTCTGAAACTCTCCCTGGACAGATGTAATAGGACCCATTATCACCACACCAGAAATATATATCTCTTTGATATCCCCAGGGTCAAACTTAATCTGTGTAAACACTCTATGCAAATTAAGGGACCTAGTCTATGGAACTCACTCCCTAGTGAATTGAAAAACTGTAAAACTTTTCCCTTATTTAAAAGCAAACCAAAAAGTACCTAATTTCATCTTCTTAGTTTCCTACACTGAGCTTTAAATTTGCTCTGTACCTAGTGTTACCCAATCTCCTAATTTTTATGTATTTAACCCAAACAACCTTATCATTGTGTTCATGCTGTCTTCTTTTATGTGCTAGCCATATGCTGTATTGTGCCTACCAATTTTTGTCAACTACCATTCAAGCTGTCATTGCAATCAATCTTAGCTACCTATGTGTTTTAACATACTGTACCTACAATTTTCTCTCATCTTTTTTTTCTTGCCATTTAACTGTTATCATTTTTTTATAAATTTTGCAAGTATTTACCTACTTAAAATTTTCTTAGATTAAGGACCTGCCCGAAACGCTGCACGTACTAGTGGCTTTACAAGATTGTAATTACCATATTATGTATCCTCACATTCCCAATGTACTTTCTTGTATATGCATAAATAAATAAATAAATAAATAAATACTTAATCATTATGATTTATGTTTTTTAAATATTCACATAAAATCCATTTTTTAACATATTGGGATGAAACTAACAGAGAATTAGTCTCTGACTAATTTTTGGTCTTTTACTGGGCTCTGTCATATTTTTGGTCTTTACCTGAACTCTGAAGAAAATCGGTCTTTCAACTGGTCTCTGACTAATTTCGGGCACAATCTAGTCTCTGACTAATTTTTGGTCTTTCAACTGGGCTCTGAAAAAGTTGTAGCTAAGATGTCTATTTTCCTTTACAAAACTTCTATGATAATATTCTTTGAGAATGGTCTTTTAAATATTTTCGGTTTTAAACTCATAAATAAACTCCTATGGCCATTTGAAATCTAAAATATTTTCATAAAACTGAACTCTGAATATTTTTTAATTTCTCCCATAAGAATCCTTTAAGACCGTATGACTGATTTTCGGTCTGAATTTCCCTCATAAGAACTCTTTAACTCCAAATAAGGCATTTTGAAAACAAACAAAAATTGACCGTAGAGTTTATTCTCAGTAAGATGGGAGCGGACTTTTCCCCTGAATGTTTTCTGTAAGAGTTTCTTAACAAACTTCTATGAACTCTGAAATTTTTTTCGGTCTGAATTTTCCCCATAAGAAACCTTTAAGACCTTAGCGGCCCATTTTCCAAAAAAAAAGGGCCGCTGGACTGCACTCCCTACTACTAAGAATGTGTCAGCGTCTGTGTATTGTGTTGATGAGGAATGTGTCAACATCTGTGTATTGTATTGGTGAGGAATGTGTCAACATCTGTGTATTGTTGGTGAGGAATGTGTCAACGTCTGTGTATTGTGTTGGTGAGGAATGTGTCAGTGTCTCTGTATCGTCGTTGGTGAGGAATGTGTCAACGTCTGTGTATTGTGTTGGTGAGGAATGTGTCAGTGTCTCTGTATCGTCGTTGGTGAGGAATGTGTCAGTGTCTGTGTATTCTGTTGGTGAGGAATGTGTCAGTGTCTGTGTATTGTGTTGGTGCGGAATGTGTCAGTGTCTGTGTATTGTGTTGGTGAGGAATGTGTCAGTGTCTGTGTATTGTGTTGGTGAGGAATGTGTCAGTGTCTGTGTATCGTCGTTGGTAAGGAATGTGTCAGTGTCTGTGTATCGTGTTGGTGAGGAATGTGTCAACGTTAATTGTGTTGGTGAGGAATGTGTCAGCGTCTGTGTATTGTGTTGGTGAGGAATGTGTCAACGTCTGTGTATCGTCGTTGGTGAGAAATGTGTCAGTGTCTGTGTATTGTGTTGGTGAGGAATGTGTCAGTGTCTGTGTATTGTGTTGGCGAGGAATGTGTCAGCGTCTGTGTATCGTCGTTGGTGAGGAATGTGTCAGTGTCTGTGTATCGTGTTGGTGAGGAATGTGTCAGTGTCTGTGTATTGTGTTGGTGAGGAATGTGTCAGTGTCTGTGTATTGTGTTGGTGAGGAATGTGGCAACGTCTGTGTATTGTGTTGGTGAGGAATGTGTCAGCGTCTGTGTATTGTGTTGGTGAGGAATGTGTCAGTGTCTGTGTATTGTGTTGGTGAGGAATGTGTCAACGTCTGTGTATTGTGTTGGTGAGGAATGTGTCAGTGTCTGTGTATTGTGTTGGTGAGGAATGTGTCAGTGTCTGTGTATTGTGTTGGTGAGGAATGTGTCAACGTCTGTGTATTGTGTTGGTGAGGAATGTGTCAGTGTCTGTGTATTGTGTTGGTGAGGAATGTGTCAGCGTCTGTGTATTGTGTTGGTGAGGAATGTGTCAGCGTCTGTGTATTGTGTTGGTGCGGAATGTGTCAGCGTCTGGGTATTGTGTTGGTGAGGAATGTGTCAGCGTCTTTGTATTGTGTTGGTGAGGAATGTGTCAGCGTCTGTGTATTGTGTTGGTGAGGAATGTGTCAGCGTCTGTGTATTGTGTTGGTGAGGAATGTGTCAGCGTCTGTGTATTGTGTTGGTGTTGAATGAGTCAGCATTCATGTGTCAGTGTATTGTATTGGTGAGGAATGTGTAAGCGTCCATGCGTCTGAGTATTGTGTTGATGAGGAATGTGGTGTAATGTTGATGGTGAGTGGTTAGTCTGTGTAACTGTTTGTTGGCCAGGTGTTTCCATTATATATTTACACACACCCAGGAAGCAACCTGTAGCAGCTGTGTTACTCCTAGGTACCTATTTACTGTTAGGTGAACTATTTACTATTATTTATTTTCATCAGGGTGAAAAAAAACTCTGCTCATTTCTTTTCACCATCGCCAGGGATCAATCCCGGACCCTAGAATTACAAACCCCGAGCGCTGTCCACTCAGCCGTCAGGCCCCTGCTGATTGGGGAGGTGTGGGTAAAGGATTGTCTGCCAGTGTTGGTGGAAAACGTGTATTACCTCTGCTGGGTCAGTAATGTGTCTCTTGTTATGAATAATGTGAATGAAATTTGTATAGTTACTTCCCCATATTTTTTGTAATGAAATTCTAATGTCTTGGGGATTTGCTTTTTCTGGTTTGTTCTTATTTTTTTATTTAACAGGCTTAGGTATACACAGCAACGTGCTGCTACCCCTATTCTATATGAAAGATTACACAGTGTAGATCAAAAACTAGCTATAAGTTCACCTAATAATCCCATCTCATAGAATGGTTAGTCATACATGGAATCAGGGGAGAATTCACCTGTCTCAATACAAAAACAAACCATCTTTGACTAAACAACTAGTAATAAATTCATCTAATATTCCCATCTCACAGGATGATTAGTCATACATGGAATCAGGGAAGAAAATACCAGCTTCAAATACAAAAATAAACAACTCTGACTAGGAGTCAGGTGAGAACATTAAATGTAAGGCTGATTTTATGCCCCCACTAGCAAAATCCAAAATAAGATTTTCTCTAAAACGTTTAGCCTATTGCTAGGGAGACAAATATGGTGCAGTGCATGGTAGTCGACTAGTGACCTGATGAACATCATGTAGAACATTCTGGCATATTTTACAGTAATACCAATGTGCTTTCCAGCAAGGGTTTAGGACTTAGTTTTTCTTAAAGCTTAAACTGGAGTTCACTAACAATGTCACTATTAATATTCACACCGAGGTATTTGTATTGCCTGCAGTTTTCAATGTGCTGATCATTGACTTTAAAAACAGGAGGATTATTGATTTTGGGGTTTTTACTAGGCGTGGCCAGAGCTCTGCACATGCACAGAACTGTATTCACCAAGGGAGAACTGTTTCCTTTAAAATTTATATAATCGTACGCTGTTATATTTAAAGAAACAATTCCAAGTACATTCTGTAACTGGAAAACACGGGGAAAACATAAATGTTAAATGGATACAACCAGTTGTATATAAAAATAACAAGTTCATAAAATATGATCTGGAACCAGAATAAACGTTGGAACGCTTGCATAGGGCGTCGGCTGCCATTTGTCAAGAGCACAGCTGTTTGGTGTCCAAACAGGTAAAACCTTGACACAAACGGCACCTATCATAAAGACGAAGCACCACCGTTGACCGCCAAGTGCTCACATAAAGTCTAACGCAAAGAAACAACACTCAAGCCTTTCCTAACCGTCAATATTGACACAGGTATTGCGGCTTCTCCCTCCATCACCACTCGTGCACGCCCCCTAGGACTAAATCTTCACACAAACTGCACCTATCATAAAGATGAAGACTCACCAGTGTTCACAGTGTGGGAAGGTATTCACTCATCTTGGTGATATAAAGCGTCACATGTTAGTGCATTCAGGTTACAAACCTCATGAGTGTCCAGAGTGTGGGAAGAGATTCAGTCAACTTGGAAATATGAAGACTCACATGTTAGTACATTCAGGTAACAAACCTCATGAGTGTCCAGAGTGTGGGAAGAAATTCAGTCAACTTGGAAGTATGAAAACTCACATGTTAGTGCATTCAGGTAACAAACCTCATGAGTGTCCAGAGTGTGGGAAGAGATTTAGTCAACTTGGATATATAAAGACTCATATGTTAGTGCATTCAGGTAACAAACCTCATGAATGTCCTGAGTGTGGGAAGAGATTCAGTCGTCGTGGACACATGAAGACACACAGGATGATACATGCTGACGAAAGACCTTTTGAATGTGCCGAGTGTGGCAAAAAATGTAGAACACGTAAAGATATAATAGCACACATGTTTGTGCATTCACATGATCGACCTCATAAGTGCCCAGAGTGTGAGAAGAAATTCAGTAATCTGGGAAATATGAAGACTCACATGTTAGTGCATTCAGGTAACAAACCTCATGAGTGTCCAGAGTGTAGGAAGAAATTCAGTCAACTTGGAAGTATGAAGACTCACATGTTAGTGCATTCAGGTAACAAACCTCATGAATGTCCAGAGTGTGGGAAGAGATTTAGTCAACTTGGATATATAAAGACTCATATGTTAGTGCATTCAGGTAACAAACCTCATGAATGTCCTGAGTGTGGGAAGAGATTCAGTCGTCGTGGACACATGAAGACACACAGGATGATACACGCTGATGAAAGACCTTTTGAATGTGCCGAGTGTGGCAAAAAATGTAGAACACGTAATGCTATAATAGCACACACGTTTGTGCATTCAGGTGACAAACCTCATGAGTATTCAGCGAGTGGGAAGAGATTCAGTCTGCGTGGAAGTATGAAGCATCACAGGATGGTGTATGTGGATGAAAGACCTTTTGAATGTTCTGAGTGTGGAAAAAATTTAGATCATGTCATGGAATAATATGTCACATGTTTGTGCATTCACATGATCGACCTCATGAATGTCCAGAGTGTGGGAAGAGATTCAAACAGCTTAGACATGTGAAGCAGCACAGGATGATACATTCAGGCGATAGGCTAAACACTTCGAGTGCGGAAGATAATTGAGAGAATGTTGAGGTATAATGAGGCACATATTTGTAAATTCATTTACCTTTAATCCCGAGTTTACAGTTTGGAAATTGCGCTTCATCATGAAAATATTGTGCTATCGCAATGTCGGTTGATTGTCCATCAGTGGTAATGATGTCATGTTTGTTTGAGAAATACAAAATTGTTCAAAGGTAAAGAAATATTTGTTTATTTTAACAGGGATAAATCAAAGTTTTAAATGTTTAATTTGTTTTTTCTCTGTAGAACCTTATTAAACCTATCATCTCTGTAGCTAAGTTAGACATTTTGTTGTAATATTATCTAACATTGGAACCGGTATAGAAAACAGGTTCTATACTTAGACAAGAGACTCAACTTCAGCACCCACATACAACACATAACCAAGAAAGTCTCAAAAACTGTTGGTATACTCTCTAAAATGTAATGCTATGTTCCAAACTCTGCTCTGCTCTCTCACTATACCACATGCTAATCTATCACCATCTTACATATGGTATCTGTGCATTGGGGTTCAACCACTACAAACGGGTCCGTAGAATTACCCAAATCTACCCAAATCTACCCAAATGTACCCAAATCCTCCTAGCATTACGTAAGTAATGAAGAAATATGATATATTTACTTACTGTAATGTTGGTGCTGCACGTAGAACACGATCAAACCTATTTTCACTCTGAAATAATGTAATTTCATATCGAAATTCGAAGTAAATATGTAGCAGGTAACGCCATAGGAAGTCGACGGTCCAAGCGACAAAATTGTGGAGCGACTTATCCAAGATATATGGTCGCCTGGAGAGTGTTTGCTGCCATATCAGCCTCCTGTACACAATGATTCAGTCGTCGCACTTCTTTGCTCAAATTGTCGCAAATTTAATTAATGATATTAACAAGTAGAATGGGTATTTGTAATAATATCTTTCATAAATACCCACAAAACATTTAATATTTATTTAAAAAAATGTGTCTGGAAGTTAAATCAACTCCACAGGACAATAATTTTGTTATATAGATACTAACGTTATTCGTTTGTATGCGTTCGCTACTTAAACTACCCATGTCCTTTTCGTTCATAGAACACCGAACCCTACACGCTCTCTGATATATTGCTTAATTAATAGAGATTCACAAATAAAACTTAGATTTGTATATGTTATCAGAAAGGCAGAGATAAAATAGTTTTTGTGAATCCATCACAGAGATTATATCTTATTAGACAGGAAAGATATTCATATTTTAAACAAGGTTTCTTGGCCGACGCTCTCCCTATCGATGGGATCTATGATCTTTCGAAGATCAATGTTAATTTAATCTAAATATTGTAATAAACGAAGTTTTCTATGTCATAATAAAGATAGAAATATAAGCTGAAGATATATGCCTTTTTACAGTTACGTGATGGCTATCTCAGGGAGTGTGAAGGCCTGCAAACAAGTGAATTAATTGTGTAATTCATTTGCATATGTGCAAAGTAACATCAAAGGTCTATATGTCAGCATAAACAAAGATGTAGACGATAATGTGACTACATTTCAAGTAAAATATATCTTAAATGAAAGCCAAGACATGGTTAAATAAATAGCCAATACCACACCATCGTCGGTGTCCGGACACATGAAAACTTCCAATGCATCAGTGTCCTTTTTTTTCCAAAGCTTAAGGGTTTGACATTATTGATAGTGTATGAACTGAATATGGCAAAGTGATCACTAACTAATTCATGAACAATTGATCCTCCGACAGCATTATCAATGAGACCGTGACCAATGACATAATCAAGCCTGCCACCCATGAGGTGTGTGACGTTAGAGGAGTCAAAGTTGAATACGGACATGTTATTATCTCTTAAGTATTTTACAAAGACTCATCAGTGTCCTGCCAGGCGGGCAATACAGGCTTCACAATTCAGAAAAAATTAGTAATTAAATACAGATATAAACTTTGTTTTCAAACGTTTATTGTAACAATATCTCGAGTATAAGAATCAAGATATATTTTGGACTTAACAATTTCCTATAAAGTTGCAATGCTACCTTAATTGTATATGATCATCATCATATACAGACAGAAATTAACTTATAAAATGTTGAGGTTAAGATAGACGTATGTTAATTATGACGCATAATCACTCTTCAGAACTTAATTATAAACCATAATATTATAATTATAATAATTCATTTTTTAGGGGAACTGGAAGCCACAGTATATTCATACACGATAGGCTTTTATCAAGGTCATCCTTAAGGTCGAATTACTGACCCCGCCTAGGATGCAACCCCACAACAAGCTGACTAATTCCTGAGTACCTACTTACTGCTAGGTGAACAGTTGCATTACGTGAAAGGAAATTTACTCAACCATTTCTGTCCCGCCCAGGATTCGAACACGGAATTCTCGATTGTGCGTCGAGAACGAACAAGACTAATACTGGGACCCCTATACATATGATGATATGTTTTATATTATCAGAAAATCGGAAACAAAATTTATTTGTAAATATTGGTCATTAAAGTATTTTGGAAACAGAGGTGTAATTTTTAGTTATCTTAATATAGAGCACGAATATCATACTCATCCTGTGAATGGGAGTTTATTGTGCACCCCATACTCATCCTGTGAATGGTAGTTTATTGTGCACCCCATACTCATCCTGTGAGTCCTGTTTACGTGCACCCCATACTCATCCTCTGTGCGGTAATTTATTGTGCATCCCATACTCATCCTGTTACCAGTAGTTTGTGCAACCCATACCCATCCTGTTACCTGTAATTTATTGTGCAACCCATACTCATCCTGTTACCAGTTGTTTGTGCACCCCATACCCATCCTGTGACCTGTAAATTATTGTGCAACCCATACTTATCCTGTTACCTGTAGTTTATTGTGCACCTTATACTCATTCTGTGAGTCATATAGGACATCGTACAACCCTTTCTCATCGTGTGAATCTTTGTTTACTTTGCTCTCCATACTCATCCTCTGTGCGATAGTTTCTTATGCATCCCATACCCATCGTGTGAGTGGTAGTTCATTGTGTACCCTATATACTCATCATGTGAGCATAGGGTACACAATGAGTCCATTTGTACTCCATAGTCATCATCAAGAAGTGTATTTTACCAGCATTGTAATACAAATTAAGAATAAAGTCTTAACTGGAGTACGGACCCATAATCAAAATAAGAGCCATCACTAATTATCATGACAAACGGCCTAGGCTACACTTCCGCCTTCGACAAGCTGCCGCCGGAGGTGGGTAGTTTATTGTACACCCCCGCACCCCCAGCCCTGGGGAGCGGGCATTGGAATGTGGACATGTAAACCATTACCCCCCCCCCTCACTCCTCCTGTTAACAATAATACAAATAATAAAAAAAAACTAATAATATTAATAAAAATAATAATGAAGAAACTTACTGTAATACCCTTGTGCTTGAATGAAGATGAAGGAAAGACTCAATAAATGTGTAAGTGTATTAAAAACTAAATTTTCAAATCTAACCTTCATTCCTTCTCAATGTGCTGTATACCATGAAATGATTATACATTGTTCTATTGTGAACATTGTATACAGGGCCTCAGGATATACATCCCCACAACAATGAACTACCTCCCAGGTATCTAATTACTGCTAGGTGAACAGCAGGTCATCTAGCAGTGAACACCACCTGCCAGCTCACCTAGTAATGAACACCACCTGCACATCGCACCGCACCACCTGCCAGCAGGTGCAGAAGTACGATGGAGAGAGCAAAGTATACAATATTTCAAGTATAGGAATAGAGATATATTTAGGATTTAACGTTTTCCTATAAAGTTTCAATAATACCTTTATTTGATGGTGCTACATAGCCTTCCCGGCTTGGTGCCTTCTTTGATAATTACTTACAATTATTGAAGTTTATCATCATCTTTTACAAAAAGAAATTAACATAAAAATGTAGTCATTTTAATACACAACAGGCATAACTGTGGCGTGCTTATCTCTGAAGCTAGACACAGGTATAATGAAATAATCAATGATGGAGTCAGAGTTTGTCTCCTGTGGATTCCTTCCCATATTGGTCTCCGAATGCATGATGGAACTGATGAGTTGGCCAAGACATTTGCTCGTAAAGAGGGAATTGATTACCAACTTGGACTGCCTTTGAGCAGCCTGAGGGCAGTAATATCCCGGGAACATCAACTAAATTTCGGAGACTTGAGGCAAAGTGAAACTCACACCAGTTACTCCATCTATCATTATTCTATTATGCAGGAAGAACCGCACGTCTATGGGTCATCCAATAATGTTAGCAGACTTCTTGATGTTACCACTGCTAGGCTTAAGCTCGGCTACAAGTACCTCTGGGAGTTTGTAACATCTGCTGATGTAGATCTGACTAATATAAACTCTGTCAGCAGAACTATTCGCATACTTTGCGTCATTATATAATGGAATGTGAAAAAATCACGGAACTTAGAGATAACACCATCAATGGTTTCCAAGAAATGTGTAAGCACTTCATTCATAATGATGTGCTGCCCGAAATCTTAGCGAAGTATCCAAAATTTGCTTACTGTAAGTAATGCATGCACATGACTGTAAAGCTGCCGCCCAGTTGGGTGGGTGTGGAGCACATGACTGTAAAGCTGCCGCCCAGTTGGGTGGGTGTGGAGCACATGACTGTAAAGCTGCCGCCCAGTTGGGTGGGTGTGGAGCACATGACTGTAAAGCTGCCGCCCAGTGGTGGGTGGGTGTGCAGCAAGACTAGTAAAACTGGTGGACTACCATAGATGTAAAGTGCCTTGTATAGTGACTGTGTGAGCCTCTTGTTGATCACTGGTGACACAAAAGATTATTTGTGTGGGGGTGATTAAATATGATGTGTTGTATATGTATGTATACATGTATATGTATATTATATGTATGTATGTATGATATATATATATATATAACATTAATAATTTTGTAACTAGCGTCAAAAGATTGTATTTGCTTAGTTAAACGAACTAGAGGGTTCAGTCCTGAACCGATTATGTGCCTCTGTAATCCTTTACACAACCGCCCACGGGGTGGGTATGGGGTGCATAATAAAGAAAGAAATTGAAAAACAGAACTCGATATGTATGTAAATTATGATACCGGATAAGATCACTATTAAGAAATTAATTATAAACCACAATATGTTCTGTATCATCAAAATTCGGAAACATATCATATATTTCAAATATTTGTAATTAAAGTATTTATTTAGGAAATATGTATTTTAGTTTCCCTAGTTAGCTCTGAGAACACATATTCTTGCAGCAAGAATTTCTTTCCACCAATTTGAGAGGTGCTAATGAGACTATAGTCTCGACCCACTGGACAGGTCATGAACACAACAATCAACTATACCCATCTATGTCAGAAGATATTCAAAATGTTCGATGATCATTCAATTGTCACTACGAGAGCAGAATACATAAGTTGAGTGATGTCAAAGGAATCATATTGACTGACGAGCCCTATGTAATATTTGTGGCTTCCTGACCATAAAGTTACGCC
>WNGS01144490.1:5869-22466 GCA_020271785.1 Procambarus virginalis
ATATAGAGAATGAACCATATAGATTCGAAACGTTGTGTAAATTATAATAAGTGTAATACACTCTAACCATATAGAACCTATATATATATATATATATATATATATATATATATATATATATATATATATAAAGAAATATAATATATATATATATACTATATATATATATATAAATATATATAATATAATAATATACATATATAATATACTATATATATATATATAATATATATATATATATATATATATATATATATATATATATATTTATTATTATAAATATATTCGTGTTTATATTTTCTTGTTTGGGACTTGGGACTTTTATCCCTCTGACTAGTACTCTTGCATCTTGGTTTAATTAGAAGAGGATTTCTCCAAATGTCATATTCCAGGTTGACTAAAGAATACAATTAACTGTAGAGTGTATTACACTTATTATAATTTACACAACGTTTCGAATCTATATGGTTATTCTCAAGTGAGGAGACAAGAGGAATCGTCCAATCATATACACACTCATACACAGACACAAACACTCTCTCATCCACACATACACAGACACACTCATAATCTCGCACACACACCCATACACACATACACATTTGACGGTTGAGAGCCGGGACCAAAGAGCCAGAGCTCAACCCCCGCAAGCACAACTAGGTGAGCACATCTCTAATACCCATGCCTGCACATACAAACAAAAACAAAGAGTTTATATAGGATCAAACATTGCAACGTTTGAGTATAGACTCCAAACCTCCAGCTGGTTACAGGTCATTAGTCTTGTGCAATTAAACCGGGATTTAACCCACATAAATATTTCTCAAAAGCGGCCGAGTATGCAATGCTGCAACGTTTTTGATGCAACGAAGCTCCCATTGCACGTTTTTTTTCTTTACATTGAATGAAAGCCTTTGCCGTAATTCCAACATTAGCGCGATGCCCACGCTATTCACGGGGTACTCTTGGCATACACAATTGTTTAATAACCTGCAGATTAATCTTTTGTTGTGTATCGCTTTTATGGCCATTAACGAGTCACGTGTCTTCTGCCCGCTCCTTCACATCCAGCAGCGGGCGTTTCCGGATTTGTCCGGATTCTGGAGTGTGAGTGGAAGCTGGTGGAGGTGACGCAACGCGATCCAGACTTAGTGAAAGAACTGAGACGTTTGTTATCTTGGTATATTGGCTGGTTATTTGAGCTTATAGATTGTGGGTTCTCTTGGACGGTCGCAAGATGGTTTGGTACTTAGGTCTATCAACCCCAGGAAGGGTTATTAGGCCGCCCACAACAGCTTATACTGACCAACTAATCTTATATTCAAATTCCCTGCCAGTTGGAACAATAACCAATCACAAGCGAGTAGGCCTCTGACGTCATGCCAGACAGAGGAGCATCAAGCCATGCTTGCAGTAGTCAGTTATCTCCACAGACCCAGAGTAGTAGGACCTCGGCTGGCCAGATATATATCTGTTTGTCTCAGTCAATAAATCTACAAGCGACTACGGTGTATAATATTCAACCCCACACAAGGCAACGAATACTAAATATGCTTTATTTGTTGATTCAGACTGATATTATTTTTAGAATAAATTTTTTACTCTAAACCAAAATTATACTTTTTATTCATTTGTATGAAGAAAATTAGTCATTTTTCCCCCCTTTAATTATTATAAAGCTGTTGAGATTCTCAAAATGAATTATTTAGTGGGGAACCTAAAATGCTAACAACAGAAAACGGATGTTGTGTATGCTCTCTCCATGGTAACTATGGAAGATAATCCCGTCTACTATGAAATTAGTTATGGTAGTGTGTACAGACTGTTAGACGCTGGGTAGTTAAGTATCAGGAGGAAGCACCAAGCCATTACGACTATACAGCACTTGGAAGGATAAGAGGATAAGGATTTAGGATGGAAATGGAAGGAATGGTTCCCAGTCACTTATGGACGGTCGGGGATTGAACACCGACCTGCAAGGGGGGGGGGGGAGATCGTCGTCTAACCGTCCAGCCCAAGTGGTTGGGCTATTAGACACAAGGGTCCTCAAGAACCTCAGACGTTTCCTGTCGTTGTTGTTGTTGTTATAGATTCAGCTACTGGGAACAAGTTCCAAGTAGCACGGGCTATGGTGAGCCCGTAACTTACCTGGCACAGGAGCGGGGTAAGTAGCACGGGCTATGGGAGCCCGTAACTTACCTGGCACAGGAGCGGGGTAAGTAGCACGGGGTGAGCCCGTAACTTACCTGGCAGGAGCGGTAGTAGCACGGGCTATGGTGAGCCCGTAACTTACCTGGCACAGGAGCGGGGTAAGTAGCACGGGCTATGGTGAGCCCGTAACTTACCTGGCACAGGAGCGGGTAAGTAGCACGGGCTATGGTGAGCCCGAACTACCTGGCACAGGAGCGGGGTAAGTAGCACGGGCTATGGTGAGCCCATAGTGGACTTACTTGCCACAGGAGCGGTGCTCCCTGAGTTTCCTGTCGTATTCTTTCCTCTTGTGAGGTAAATGTTAAGCTGTAAATTAGAGAGAACCCAAGACGTAAGATCATTTTAGGGTAAACTGGGAGGTACAGCGTACCGTGCCTTGAGGGAACAGAGGAAGTACTGTTTCGTGGTGGGTCCGAGAGTACTGTACCTGTGGTACAGGGGGAGTACCGCGCCCTCGGGTACAAATATGTTATTCTTCGTTTGGATTACAAATGTAATCGACCTATATTAGAGCCCCGGTGAGAACAGCTAAGTAACAGCGAGAACAGCGGTGAGTAAGACGTGGCCCAAGAGCTGATGCTCAACCCCGCAAAGTACATCTAGGTATGCCACTAGACTAGTCCCGGAACTAAGAGGCATGAGTTACGAGGAAAGGCTGCGAGAGATGCACCTTACGACACTGGAAGACAGAAGAGTAAGGGAAGACATGATCACTACCTACAAAATCCTCAGGGGTATTGACAGGGTAGACAAGGATAAACTATTCAACACTTTCGGTACGCGAACAAGGGGACACAGGTGGAAACTGAGTACCCAAATGAGCCACAGAGACATCAGAAAGAACTTTTTCAGTGTCAGAGTAGTTAACGAATGGAATGCTTTAGGCAGTGATGTGGTGGAGGCTGACTCCATACACAGTTTCAAATGTAGATATGATAGAGCCCAGTAGGCTCAGGAACCTGTACACCAGTTGATTGACAGTTGAGAGGCGGGACCAAAGAGCCAAAGCTGAACCCCCACAAGCACAAATAGGTGAGTACACACACACACACACACAAATTCATTTAACAAGTTTTTAACTTTGGAGTTTTATCTACCAACTCCAACTCACCTTCCGGATCACATTTCCTTTCCCCCTGTGCACAGTTCCGCCGCTCGACGTGCGAATCCTGGGGACGGTGGAGAGCCTGGCGGAGGGGGAGCGGTACGCCATCGTCTGCGAGTCCTCGGGTTCGAGGCCCACCGCGACCATCACCTGGTGGAAGGATGGCATGCTCATGACGGATACGAAGAGTCAGGTGAGACAAACCTTGATTGATAGGTCTCCTTGTATATGTTATATATATATATATATATATATATATATATATATATATCTATATATATATATCTATATATATATATATACGCATACATATATATATATATATATATATATATATATATATATATCTATATATATATATATATATATAT
Organism: Procambarus virginalis; assembly: GCA_020271785.1. Lineage (NCBI taxonomy): Eukaryota > Metazoa > Arthropoda > Malacostraca > Decapoda > Cambaridae > Procambarus > Procambarus virginalis. The sequence goes on from WNGS01144490.1 coordinate 9,557, forward strand.
AATATATATATATACCCACCTTTACCTAACGTCTCCCAATATCCTTTCCTAATGTACAAATTCGCGAATAACAAATCTGGTATAAGTTCATTATGTTTTAATCCATCAAAAATACACCTTGGCGCTATTAATTAATCAACCAGCTTACCTGGTGGAGGAAAAAAAATTGGTTAGTCAGAAGGGAGAGAATTAATCAAGTTGAATATTCATCCCACCCCCTCATCTATTAGATATAGTTTATCCTTCCATGTATTAGATATCTTGTCTCCTACCCCGCTATTAGATATCCTTTACCGTCCCATGTATGGATATCTTTTATCCATTCCATTTATTAAATATCTTGTCTTCTCCCCTTAGATATATTTTTCAGTTTCATCTGTTTGATATCTTTTTCAGTTTCATCTGTTAGATATATTTTTCAGATTCATTTGTTAGATATCTTTACTCTTTTCCAGCTATTATATATCTTTAATCCTTCATCTGTTAGACATCTACTTTCCTTACTGACTCATCTACCTAGTTTACAGATATCTACCTTGTTTATTGAGACATCTACTTTCCTTACTGAGACATCTACCATACTTCCTGACGTGAGACTTGCTTTTTTTTAATTACAAAAAGTTCCTTATTTACTCTGTAATCTTCGTTATAGAAAAGACACATTGCCAATTAATTTGCTTAAAATTAATTGGTACACAAATATTTTTATGCAAAAGTATATTAAAAAAAAAGAAATCATTATTGTATGTTAATTCTGGAGATGAATTTGCATTATGATTTGGATGAAAGTAAGCCGACCTGTTCTATTATTAAAAACTGAATTGAATGTTTTTGGAATTATACATCTAATTACTGCAGTTTCAGTTTTGAAATATTAAAAAACATCATGGATAAAATCAATAACTGGATTTGACTGTTAAGCCCACACTGTGTTTTGTTTTAAGATTATTATTATTATTTTATTATGGGTTAATTAAGTTAAGGAGGCTGTATGTCAATTGGTGTCGGGGTTGCCACTGGCAGAGTGCCAATGGCATGGCAACAGTAACAGTCTCGCTTCATGCAGGTCGGCGTTCAATCCCCGACCGTCCACAAGTGGTTGGGCACCATTCCCCCCCCCGTCCCATCACAAATCCATATTCTGACCCCTTCTAAGTGCTATATAGTCGTAATGGCTTGGCGCTTTCCCCCTGATAATTCCTTCCTTCCTTCCCCCCTCCCCTCCAACCTCACCACATCTACGTATTGCCTCCTTCTTCGCCTTCCTTTAAGACGATCATCATTCTTCATGTCCCACTTTGCAGAGTGCTAAGAGCGTTTTTAATGTCTTCTCGTCTCGCGCTTTTCCCCCTGTGTAGATCTTCCACGAGGGAAACGTGAGTCGCTCCACGCTCTACCTGACGCCCTCGCTGGCGGACCACGACGCCTATGTCTCATGCAGGGCGAAGAATCCCATGGTGCCAGCGGCGGTGATGGAGGATACCAGGAAACTCAACGTGCATTGTGAGTACACCGGCGGCAGTGGTTGATGGTCAAGATGCGTCGAAGGTGTATAGGTTTTCACTCACTCAGACACACCCTCACACACATACATACACGTAAGTCAGAATAAGGCTGGTACGCTGAAATATAAAGTTTTGAACGTGGCTTAACTGGACACTAAAAAGAGACGAAAGAGAGGTCTTGGAGTTAACAAACATGATGGTAATCGCGGACTATGTGCAGAGGGAACTACTTGAACTGGAGGCGGACAGGGCAGTTGGTGGTAGATAATGTTTCCCTCTTGGATATTTGAGGATGCTGGTAACCACTAACGTGGATCTGTGTCGCCGAGGTCACACGAGATGACAGATAGCATCTCCACACCTGCAGCACTCTCCCACACACCAGCACTCTCTCCCACATGCACTCTCCCCCACACCTGCGTTCTCCACACACCACACCAGCACTCTCCCCGACACCTACACTCTCCCCCACACCAGCACTCTCCCCCTCTCACACCAGCACTCTCCCCCTCTCCACACCCATCTCTCCACACTCTCCACACACACTACACACCTGCAGCAGCACAAGCACATCCCTACTCTCTGAACTAGCAGGAGGAAATTAATACCGACCCCATGAAGAATGTCCCAGCGTCAGTTTTCACTTCGCCGCATAAAACCATTTCCTTTAATCATCTTGTTTCTCACAAAAGAAGTCTGAGTGTAGGAAAACACAGAGGATTATCCGCCATCTTCTGGCCCATGACTGGAGGCTGTTTGCTGGAGATGCTGAGAGGTGCTGAGTGAGACTGGGAGGGGCTAGAGAGGGCTAGGGGTGCTGGGATGTGCTGTGGGGATAGATAGCTAGCCTTAGTTCAAGGCTAATGAGATAACTGGTATCTTGATTAACTCTCATCTGCCGTGTCCAGCCTCCAGTACTCTCTCTCTCTCTCATCTGCCGTGCCCACAGACACGCCCCGACTCTCTCTGGCCGCGGGACTGAACTTGGACATGGAGGACATCAAGGAAGGCGACGATGTGTACTTCGAGTGTGGTATCAAGGCTAATCCTCGAGTCTTCAAGGTCCAGTGGTTCCATAACGTGAGTATACTTTCTGGGGGAGGGATAGTACAATCACCCAGTAGGTCCTCAAGGTGGAGGAATATCCAGAAATCATAATATATTTGTATGTCACCCTGGGAGACGCCTGGGAGAACTTGAGGGGGAGGTAGAGTATTACTTATGAATGGACTTAAAGCTTTGTGAGGCAGACGTATCACAGTGTCAGGTGCATTAATCAGTGGAGGTAAACATTACCTGTGACAGATGTGAAGCAGATGCATGTCTGATCGGTTTGTTGAATTGTATATGCTTGTGATTTTGTCCAATGAGGGATTTATCAGTGGAGATTTTGTATTCATAATAGACATGTGCGTGAAGAGAGGTGGGTGAGTGGGTGAGTGGTGTGAGGAGCGGTTGAGACAGGTGGGTGAGTGATTAAGTGGTCTGGAATTGGAATAAGAGAGATGAGTGAGTGAGTCAGTGGTGTGGGACGAGGTTAAGACAGCTGAGTCAGTGGTGTGGGACGAGGTTTAGACAGCTGAGTAAGTGAATCATTTAGTGGTCTGCCGACGAAGGTGAACAAGACGAGAGTGTGTTCCAACTCCATATTCGTTTACTCACATTAATTCAGATGAATGTAAACGAGGAGAAAGCTTAGGTGTGAATGACTCAGCAAGATGAATGAGAAGTGAATATACAGAACACCAGGGTGGATGTTGGAGGCCACCAAGATAACCCTGGCAGGGGTGGATGTTGGAGGCCACCAAGATAACCCTGGCAGGGGTGGATGCTGGAGGCTACCAAGACAACCCTGGCAGGGGTGGATGCTGGAGGCTACCAAGATAACCTGGCAGGGGTGGATGCTGGAGGCTACCAAGATAACCCTGGCAGGGGTGGATGCTGGAGGCTACCAGATAACCCTGGCAGGGGTGGATGCTGGAGGCCACCAAGACAACCCTGGCAGGGGTGGATGCTGGAGGCCACCAAGACAACCCTGGCAGGGGTGGATGCTGGAGGCCACCAAGATAACCCTGGCAGGGGTGGATGCTGGAGGCCACCAAGACAACCCTGGCAGGGGTGGATGCTGGAGGCTACCAAGATAACCCTGGCAGGGGTGGATGCTGGAGGCCACCAAGACAACCCTGGCAGGGGTGGATGCTGGAGGCTACCAGATAACCCTGGCAGGGGTGGATGCTGGAGGCCACCAAGACAACCCTGGCAGGGGTGGATGCTGGAGGCTACCAAGATAACCCTGGCAGGGGTGGATGCTGGAGGCTACCAAGATAACCCTGGCAGGGGTGGATGCTGGAGGCTACCAAGATAACCCTGGCAGGGGTGGATGCTGGAGGCTACCAAGATAACCCTGGCAGGGGTGGATGCTGGAGGCTACCAAGATAACCCTGGCAGGGGTGGATGCTGGAGGCTACCAAGATAACCCTGGCAGGGGTGGATGCTGGAGGCTACCAAGATAACCCTGGCAGGGGTGGATGCTGGAGGCTACCAAGATAACCCTGGCAGGGGTGGATGCTGGAGGCTACCAAGATAACCCTGGCAGGGGTGGATGCTGGAGGCTACCAAGATAACCCTGGCAGGGGTGGATGCTGGAGGCTACCAAGATAACCCTGGCAGGGGTGGATGCTGGAGGCTACCAAGATAACCCTGGCAGGGGTGGATGCTGGAGGCCACCAAGACAACCCTGGCAGGGGTGGATGCTGGGAAGGCAGAACAAGGATGGAAGTGTGCATACTTGAATTGAAATCAGAGTTAATTTACCTTAATTAAATATTGTGCCTACATGACTGGGGTTCGATTCTTCGTGAATACCCATTTATTATCCTGCACAAAAGGGTGGTTGGTGCCTTACAAGCTTCGAGTCAGTGCGGTAGCTGAGCAGAGATCATTTCAGGCCATCAGGGTTCAAAGGGTCGTGGGTGTGCCTGGGGGTAACGTCCACAGATGCAAGTTCGATCCCAATTCATATATATATTCATTAGTGTGCAGTCCTTGTATGTTTCTGGGAGAAGAGGTGGGTGACGCAGGGGGACATCTTGCTCCTGCAGGGGGAGGAGCTGAGCCACAACGTGTCTGCTGGGGTGATCCAGAGCAACCAAAGTCTGGTGTTGCAACGGGTGACCCGCCGCTCCTCGGGGCAGTATACCTGCTCGGCTACCAACCTCCACGGGCTAGGATCCTCGAACGCCGTCCAACTCAGCGTCAAGTGTGAGTCTCTCTCTCGGAGATGTTGCTATGACAACCACTTCATTTGCATACTGTGCTTTTCCAACCGTGATTATAGTATTATTATTGTTTCGTTGTTCCTATTCCAGCTCGTTCTTAAAAATTAAAACAACTTATGTAATTTAGTTATATTGAAGGTAAATTAAATGAGATTTTTTCTTAAGAGTTCCTCGAGAGGTTGCTATGGCAACCTTCGCTTATGCTAAGCCTTTTGAATCAAATTATATTTGTTTGGTTGCATTTTAAATGTAAAATTCAGAAGACGTTTCCATGACAAGTCTGCCCCAGCGTGGGTGTGGTTTTAGAGTCAGTTTGGATTACACGATAAAATATTCCTCATCATTTTGTGAACTAAAATCATTTCTGAAATATTGCTATAGAAACTCTCTCTGTTTACCAGATATTTTTAAATGTAGGTTTGTCAATGTATTGTTTATATATGTAAGATTTTAAATAATATTTATTTATTTATTTTGGAAAGACTTTTGTTTGAATTAAGAGCAGTAGTAGGGAAAGATTTACCCAAAGTTCCTCTCAGACCAAAGAGGGTATACTCCCAATGTTATTGCAAGGATATTGTAGCAATACAATAAACCAAGATCATTGCAGTAATGCAATAAGCCAAGATTATTGCAGTAAAATAATACACCCAGATCATTGCAGTAATGCAATGATCCAAGCTAAGATCATTGCAGTAATGCAATGATCCAAGCTAAGATCATTGCAGTAATGCAATGATCCAAACTAAGATCATTGCAATAATGCAATGATCCAAACTAAGATCATTTTCAGTAATGCAATGATCCAAGCTAAGATCATTTGCAGTAATGCAATGATCCAAACTAAGATCATTGCAGTAATGCAATGATCCAAGCTAAGATCATTGAAGGTTCTTTTCCAAGCAGTGTAAATAATTATTTAAATCGGCCTTGCCAATACGTGTCTAGGGGGTACAAAAACTTCACTGCATAAAAAAGGGAGAACAATATATTTATGCTAAGGGGGACAAACAACAATTAAATGGGAAATATAATAGCCAGAAATATTCTCAAGCATGTAATATCATAAATAAAACTCCATATTGAGCCATGAGCAATATCACCAGAAAATGAATATATAAAAGGGAATATACACAATCATCTAACCAGAGAGTTAGCCCAATAATAACTAAAAATAACAGACACGACTGACTTAACTTAATACATGACTCCTCTCGACAAACGCCTCCACGCTACTGACTCACGCCTCGGTCCACAGGCCAAGCGTCTACTAACAAATCAACTAACTATCCACATAACATTGTGGAAATTCTAATAATAATTTGTAGTACTGATAATCAAGACATTATTAATCTTAAGAGTACATAATGACATTCTGTTAACAATAGAAATTAATGGCAACTAAATATTTGAATTAAATCAAGGTTTATTCATAAACACTCGCTTGACAACACATTCCCACGCTAGCCACACAGGAACCAACATGAAAATTCTAACACAAAAGCCTCATACGATATAATGCAACTCAGACACACTACAGCATGCTACAATATATCATATACAAAATCTCATATCATACAACTGGATGCTATAATAATTAGAGAATAAGACAATACAGTAATACAAGAATCAAGAGTAATGAGAGAATCTAGCAAGATTGGTAACATCCCTCACGTCCCCTAAGAAAAAATGAAATTAACTGAAGGTTGATTTCATTTTTTGACTGCATGAAATATAACATGAAAATTACAACATGAAAATACTTCAACTAAATCAAGTACAAAGCAATGAAATTTCACACAGTAAAAAGAAAATACAAAATTTACATACTTCTTATGAATAAAGAACACTACATATTATGGCACTGCAACAGGAAATTCCCTGGATAAGGCATCAGCGATAACATTTTGCCTCCCAGGAATATGATGAATTACAATATTGAATTCTTGCAGAATCAATGACCATCTAAGTATTCTCTGGTTTTTACACTTCATAGAGTTGATAAATGTCAATGGATTATGATCTGTATATACTACCACTTCATTTCCTGACAAATATGTCTCAAATTTCTTCTCTGCCAGTAGTAAACAAAGTGCTTCTTTCTCAACTACAGAGTAATTAATTTGTGTCTTGTCAAACTTACATGAAAAATAATAAACAGGATCTTCTAACTCATCTGGTCCTACCTGGAACAAAACAGCACCTGCTCCTTGATCTGAAGCGTCTATGTGAAGAATAAAAGGTTTATCATACTGTGGACTAGCTAACACAGGTGAAGTAGAGAGAATCCCTTTCAACTTCTGAAAAGAGTTCTGACACTCCTGCGTCCACTTAAATTTTACCTGTTTCCTTAAAAGATTTGTTATGGGAGCAGCAACAATAGAAAAGTTTTTACAATACCTCCTATAATACGCACNCAACACATTCCCACGCTAGCCACACAGGAACCAACATGAAAATTCTAACACAAAAGCCTCATACGATATAATGCAACTCAGACACACTACAGCATGCTACAATATATCATATACAAAATCTCATATCATACAACTGGATGCTATAATAATTAGAGAATAAGACAATACAGTAATACAAGAATCAAGAGTAATGAGAGAATCTAGCAAGATTGGTAACATCCCTCCGTCCCCTAAGAAAAAATGAAATTAACTGAAGGTTGATTTCATTTTTTGACTGCATGAAATATAACATGAAAATTACAACATGAAAATACTTCAACTAAATCAAGTACAAAGCAATGAAATTTCACACAGTAAAAAGAAAATACAAAATTTACATACTTCTTATGAATAAAGAACACTACATATTATGGCACTGCAACAGGAAATTCCCTGGATAAGGCATCAGCGATAACATTTTGCCTCCCAGGAATATGACGAATTACAATATTGAATTCTTGCAGAATCAATGACCATCTAAGTATTCTCTGGTTTTTACACTTCATAGAGTTGATAAATGTCAATGGATTATGATCTGTATATACTACCACTTCATTTCCTGACAAATATGTCTCAAATTTCTTCTCTGCCAGTAGTAAACAAAGTGCTTCTTTCTCAACTACAGAGTAATTAATTTGTGTCTTGTCAAACTTACATGAAAAATAATAAACAGGATGTTCTAACTCATCTGGTCTACTTGGAACAAAACAGCACCTGCTCCTAGATCTGAAGCGTCTATGTGAAGAATAAAAGGTTTATCATACTGTGGACTAGCTAACACAGGTGAAGTAGAGAGAATCCCTTTCAACTTCTGAAAAGAGTTCTGACACTCCTGCGTCCACTTAATTTTACCTGTTTCCTTAAAAGATTTGTTATGGGAGCAGCAACAATAGAAAAGTTTTTACAATACCTCCTATAATACGCACACATTCCAATAAATCTTTGTACAGACTTCTTATTTGTTAGGACTGGGTACTCCACAATTGCCTGAATCTTGTCGTGCAATGGGACTATCCTTCCTTATCCGACCTCATGTCCTAAATACACTATAGTTCCTTTAGCCCAACTACATTTCTTCATATTGACAGTCAGATTAGCCTGTTGTAAAACATAAAACAATTTCTTTAAACTAGACATATGATCTATCCAATTCTTACTGAAAATCACAATGTCATCCAAATATGCCCTACAGTCTGGCACATCCTTCAACAAAGAATTCATTAATTTCTGAAAAGTGGCTGGAGCATTCCTTAATCCAAAAGGCATTACATTAAACTCGTAAGCTCCATCAGGAGTGATAAATGCTGTCACTTCCCTGGCAAAATCTGTAAGAGGTATCTGAATGATAACCCTTAGATAAATCTAATTTAGATACAAAGTTGGCATGACCTATAGTATCAACACATTCTTCTAATAAAGGTAAAGGATATACATCAACTACAGTTACCTGGTTGAGTTTTCTATAATCCACTACTAATCTCCACTTATCTTCTGGTTTTGGTACTAATAGGCATGGCGAACTCCAGGAACTCTGACTGGGTCTAATGAACCCATGTCGAAGAAGATAATCAACCTCCTCCTGGATGATACGACGTTTCTCGGGTGTCACTCGATAAGGGTGCAACCGAATTGGAGTCACATTTGTCAGGGTGATATCGTGAGTAATGAGAGAAGTCTGAGTGGGGACTTCCCCAAACAAGCTAGAAGACACCTCCAAAAGGTCCTGGAACTCTGCTCTCTCCTCCTACCTGCAAATGACTCAACAATTCTTCCCCGGAACTACTGGAATTAGGCAAACAACTATTACTATCTTGCTCAGCAACACTCGACTCTTCAGGAATTACCTCCTCAGCAACACAACAAGCCACAATACTAGGCCCACAATAAGCCTTCAACCGGTTTACATGTACACTCATGGTCTGTCGTTTCTGCTTGGGATGGCAAACCTTGTAAGTAACTTCCCCAAGACGTTTTACTACTTGATACGGTCCTGCGAATTTATTAGACATAGACGTACCCATACGAGGCTTCAAGACCAATACCAAATCTCCTGGCTCAAAAACTCTGAGTTTGGCCTTGAACCTCTGGTCATGTTTCTGCTTCATTACCTGTTGTTGTTCACCTAGATGTCGTAAGGCCAACTCCCTCGTTCTGGACAACTTTCTCTTGACATCCGTCAGGTAACGCTCACTCTAACGCTCGAATGGAGAACAGCCTAGTGCACTGTGCAATCCATCTCTAGCCGCAAATAAAACAAATGGCAGATTATCATCCCAATGTCTGGGTGAATCTTCCCCAGTTGCCGTCAACATTTTCTTGAGAGTTTGGTGGAACCGCTCGATTCCCCCCTGACTCTGAGGATGGTAAGGACTTGAAAAATTGTGTTTTATACCAAATGTATTACAAAATTGGGTAAAGGTGGTGGAACAAAAATTACTCCCATTATCAGTTTGAGTTACACGAGGCATACCAAATAGTGAGAAGAATCATTCCAACTGCCTTATAATGGTAGAAGCTCTAATAGTACGTAAAGCATACGCTTCAGGGAACCTGGTGGTCATACATAAAATTGTAAACATATACATATTTCCGGACTTGGTACGGGGTAAAGGTCCGACACAATCCAGTACCACATGAGTAAAAGGCTCCTCTGGCACTACAATAGGGTATAAGGGTGCTCGTGGCACAGTCTGATTTGGCTTACCAACAGTTTGACACACAGCACAGTTGTGGCAATATCTGACCACATCTTTTTTAAGTTTTGGCCAATAAAAAAGTTTACAGATCTTATGATACATACTGGTAATGCCTTGATGGTCTCCCATCAGGTCATCATGAGCAGCTTGCAATACCTGCTCCCTATACTCTGTTGGCACAACGAGCTGGGTGTTAGACTCACAATCCTCTGATGAGGGAGTTCCTGATGGTCTCCATCTTCTCATCAGACATTGATCCTTGAAATAACAACCCGTACTCTCCTCCAAAGTATCAATGGAGTCGGCTGCTTCTGCATAACACTCAGCTAGACTGGGATCAGTACTCTGTAACTTACGCAAGGTCTGGAACTCTACAACTGGAGCGAGCGGGCAAGGAACTGGTACCTGGACCACATCTTCCAGACCATCTGGGTCAGAATAAATTAGGGCTTTGGCACCGGCCTCACTCTCGACATCCACGTGAGCTATAAATGTATCTTCAAGGTCCACCTCCACCTCCCTGTCTGAAGGGGTCCTGGCCTCGAGAACATCCACCTTGGTAGTAGCAGGACTTACCACATTCTGCTTACCCATGGATCTGGTCACAACACAGGCTGGATAAATGACACCATCATCCTCATCTGGTTGAGCCAGTACTGCATTAGGTTTAGTATACATAACAGGACAATTGGTCCCACTAAATTGACACTTGTCAAAATCATTACCTACAATTATATCAATCCCAGGAATGGGCAACTGCTCACTGACTGCTACAGTGCACCAACCTGGTGTAATAGAAGAATTCAGGTTAACCTTAATTAGTGGTACACGCTGGATATGCCCTCCAAGTCCCTGCAATAACACTACCTCTCCAGTGTCTTCTGTGCTAACATCAGTAAGAACACGGCGAGAAATTAAAGACTGGGAAGCACCAGTGTCCTTTAACAACTGAACTGGTTTCCAGGTTCCACTAGTACATAATAAGGTTCCCGAATGTAGGTATGGATCAAAATTAGTCATCCACTTGAGCATGACTGAAGCAACATTGGCATTAATGGTTTGCAAACCCCTACTCATAATTAGACCAGTTGGTCTCAACTCTGGGTGCAAAGCATAACATGAATTTACCACATGACCTCTTTTCCTGCAATGCGTGCAATACCTGCTAGTGGTCGGAACAGCCGAACCCACTGCAGGCTTAATCACTACATTAATTGAGGTTGACAACCCTGTCGGTTGTTTCTCAGATTTAGGCTTTACAGGAGAAGGGTTAAGGGGAGAAGGTGAAGTAGCTGGTCGAGTCTGGAAAACATGTTGTTTATGAGCATAATGATTAGTCTTAGCATTGAAATGATTAATGGGTGCTCAAAAAGGCACTTTAGTAAGTAGTTCATGCTCATCAGCTAGCTTGGCTAATTTTATAAGATCAGTGGTTTGTCTATTTTCAGCCATAAACAAAGCTAATTTCTCTGGTAGACATCCCATTACTTCCTCAGTTACTATGAGGTGTCCCCTGGCGACTATGACGACCTGGCGACCATGACGACCATGGCGACCATGACGACCCTGGCGACCATGACGACCCTGGCAACCATGATGACCCAGGCGATCATGACGACCAAAAATGCTCTGGGCGACCATGGCGACCATGGCGACCATGACGACCCTGTCGATCATGACGACCCTGGCAACCATGTCGACCATGACGACCCTAGCGACCATGGCGACCCTGGTGACCATGACGACCCTGGCGACCATGACGACCAAAAAGACCCTGGGCGACCATGGCGACCATGACGACCATGACGACCATGGCGACCATGGCGACCATGACGACCCTGGCGACCATGACGACCATGGCGACCATGACGACCCTGGCGACCATGGCGACCATGACGACTATGGCGACCATGACGACCCTGGCGATCATGACGACCCTGGCGACCCTGGCGACCATGACGACCCTGGCGACCATGACGACCCTGGCGATCATGACGACCTAATGACGACCCTGGCGACCATGACGACCTAATGACCATGACGACCCTTGCAACCATGACGACCATGACGACCATAACGACCATGCCGACCATGACGACCGTGGCGACCATGACGACCCTAGTGACCATGACGACCCTGATGACCATGACGACCCTAGTGAACATGACGACCCTGATGACCATGACGTCCCTGATGACCATGACGACCCTGATTACCATGACGACCCTGATGACCATGACGACCCTGATGACCATGACGACCCTGGCGATCATGACGACCTAATGACCATGACGACCCTGGCGACCATGACGACCTAATTACCATGACGACCCTTGCAACCATGACGACCATGACGACCATGCCGACCATGACGACCATGCCGACCATGACGACCGTGGCGACCATGACGACCCTAGTGACCATGACGACCCTAGTGACCATGACGACCATGCCGACCATGACGACCGTGGCGACCATGACGACCCTAGTGACCATGACGACCCTAGTGACCATGACGACCCTAGTGACCATGGCGACCATAACGACCCTGACGACCATGACGACCGTGGCGACCATGACGACCATGACGACCATTGCGACCATAACGACTCTGACGACCATGACGACCGTGGCGACCATGACGACCCTGGCGACCATGACGACCATTGCGACCATGACGACCCTGGCGACCAAGGCGAATATGGCCACCATGGCGACCATGACGACCCTGGCGACCAAGGCGACCATGACGACCCTGGCGACCATGACGACTCTGGCGAACATGACGACCTTGGCGACCATGACGACCTTGGCGACCATGACGACCCTGGCGACCATGACGACCTTGGCGACCATGACGACCCTGGCGACCAAGGCGACCATGACGACCCTGGCGACCAAGGCGACCATAACGATCATGACGACCTGGCAACCATGTCGACCATGACGACCCTAGCGACCATGGCGACCCTGGC
>WNGS01144498.1:0-32064 GCA_020271785.1 Procambarus virginalis
GTCAGTGGCCCAAACAGAAACTACAAGTCATAGTGACCAGTATCACTACTCCCATGAAAGACCCAGAACCTCATCGAGTCTCAGCTATTAATCCTCACAATTATTCTAACTTGAGTAAGTTATTAAGAGTGACAGCACATGTGTTTGATTTTCTTGCCAAGATAGGAATCAAGCATAAGTTTCCCAATCCTATCATCTACTGGATCAAACGTGCACAACAAGAGACATATGGAAGTGAATATGAAAATCTTCCAGATAAATTAACCAAGTCTCTAGGTATCTGGTATGATACCAACACTCATAATATATTAAGGTGTGGAGGACGTTTGCTTCATGCAAAAATTGATTTGGACACAAAGAATCCAATCCTTCTACCACGTCACCACGTTATTACCAAACTTCTAGTTTTACATCACCATCAATATGGTACTTTGCATGGTGGAGTGTTAGACACACTCACCGACCTCAGACAGAAATATTGGCTTCCTCAAGGTCGTCAAACTGTCAAATCAATTATTAAGTCCTGTATAATCTGTCAACGCTACGATGCTCGAGTGTGTCCTTACCCAGGACCTCCACCACTCCCTAAGGAGAGGGTAGTTCATCTTCGTCCGTTTGAGACTACTGGTGTTGATTACACAGGAGCCTTGCTTCTCACTGGCAATCCGGATAAGATACCAGTGAAAGCTTATATTTGCCTCTTCACATGTGCTACCACACGAGGCGTACATTTAGAAGTGACTTCTGACATGAGTGCTGAAGCCTTCATCCAAGCTTTTCGTAGATTTGCAGCTCGCAGATCCTGTCCCAAGCTCATGATATCTGATAATGGCTCAAATTTGTGGCAGGAGAAGCCTGCTTACGAGAGATATGGAATCATCCAGAAGTGCAGTCTGTCATGCAGAGACGACAATGCCACTGGAAATTTATTGCTCCCAGAGCCCCCTGGCAAGGTGGGTTCTACGAACGAATGATAGGGACTGTCAAGAAGTGTTTAAGGAAGACCTTGCATCGACAGAAAATTAGTTACTCAGAACTCCAAACACTCGTCGTGGAAATTGAGGCGCGAGTCAACAATCGCCCATTAACTTATCTATCAGATGATTTCTCACAGAGAGAGCCTTTGAGTCCCTCGCATTTAATACATGGAGGCCTGCTGAGCCCTCTGATACCTTTGGCAGAAGAGGACCCCGTCGATCCTTCCTATGTAACCAGGAGTGACTTAGTACAAAGTTACCAACATCTCTCTAGAGTAATTGAAAGGTGGAATGAGGTGTGGACTCGAGAGTACCTCACCGCTCTACGAGAGTACCACTATGGAGCTTCGAGCCCCTATAATAAAGTACAGCTTAAACCAGGAGACCTAGTATTAGTTGACAGTGATGGACCAAGGTCAGAATGGCCTATAGGCAAAATTGTTGCAATCCACCCAGATCGCCAAGGTATCCTGAGAGTAGTACGAGTTTTGTGCAAAGGCACTACTACTCTAAAGACATTAGAGAAGTTGGTACCTCTCGAATTAGCAGAACGAGAGTGTTTATCAGAACCAGCTTCAACAGTTTCCGAAGACAACAATTCTGATCCACCGAGCACTCGCCCCACTAGAGCAGCTGCTCAACAATGTAAAAGGAAACTACAAGCCTATTATAGCTCTGACTAAGAGCAAATAATTTTCATCCAATTTGAGTGATCATGATGATACTGTGTTGTGATGTCTAGTAACCAATCAGCTACAAGTCACAATGACCCAGACATTCACCTCACAGTAGAGTCTCAGTTACTTGAATTGTATGATTCAATCATTAACATGTGTAAACTATTAATTATGACATTAATTTTTCATGTCTTAAATTCTTGTATGTCCTTGACATTTACGGGACATCCGTTGTGTGTGTACTAACATACTAACATACTAACCTACTAACTTCGGGATAGGTACGTCAGTACTCAACATGGCACTGCGACCCGAGTTTTCTCCCCCCGGAGTTATGTTGGAAATTTCCAACACTTATCATCCATTATTATCTTATGATAAATTAATATTAACTTACATTTGCAGTAGCTCTTAACACCACTAACCATAGTGTCAATATAAATTAATCTGAGCATATTGCTGATAATATTACTCCTGATAATGTAAATCAAGAGTTATTAATTGAAATTATTCAGTAACAGTTTTTATTCTGTTACGTTTGAATGCTCAGGAGAAGTATAAATATTATCTCCATTTCTCGCTAGAGATCATTTATCGAGAATATTATAATTATTAATTCCCTATAATTTAACCCAGTTCATATTATCGCATTTTCATCCATAATTGCGCGGGAAAGAATCATTTGTGTTTAATAATTTCCGTGGTGAATGCGAGAGCGGGGAGAGGGAGACGCCATTACGACAACAACAAGGCACGCGCACGAGATAGCGTGGTGGAACACATGGCATTAATTGAGAATTCTTGTCGATAAGAATTACGTCGACACTCAGTTAATAAGTGGAATTTACTTGCCAGTGTTTTCTAGTGCCTCAACAGTGAACCCAGCGTCTACAATTACCATCCGGACCGTAATTGAGTGTGCACGGCAGTGAACACTGAGTCCAGCAGACGCTCCTTTCGGCAAACCTTAGTACTCGGTTACGCTCACAGGTTTCTTTCTTTTAGATGCATCTAGTAGTTTAGAGCCTTAGTGAGTAGTTTGTCGTTAGGAAGAATATATAATCACAACCAAACGTTAGTAATATTTATCACTCAGTTCAGCTTCATGAATATATGAGCACAATTTTGTAGCCTAGTCAATTGCTACTTTATATTTCTTGTATTACAGCGTGTATTTGAGACGCCAGCAAGATTGTCATCCATCGTGTTATTTACTTCGAGTCATTTATCTATGGGGATTCTGTGATCACGAGGACGACTGATGAACTGGCGTTAGAAATCGTCTTACAGCTAAGACCCATTTTTTCTTATAAATTTATTCAATTTAATTATTGCTTCTATAATATGATCTCCAATGAATATAATTTGATTACCATATATTTGCATATTGTAGTTAGATTTACCATAATGAACTAGTGACGAACCACACTGGTTCCTAGATATATATGAATTTCTAGAAATAACCCCCCAATGTTGATATTTGAGGCTTTGGCTTTAATTAGTAATTACAGTCTTCATTAATTTCAAGTGAATATCCATTGAATGTTTTTCCATAGACACTGGTTCTCTGGTGTCATTCTAATGATCAATTTTATTTGTTTTCCCTCTTTTCTCAAAAGCGGGTGGTCCTTCGATTTATTTTAATATAACAATTAAATAATTTATTTTCTGAGTTCAAGCCCCAGATACCCAACAGATTCATTCCCATTTAGCAAAACCCATTTTTTTCTATTTTTAACCATTATTTTATCCATTTTAGTATTCTACATTTATACCTTCAACCTGTAATTTCCTTCTCAATCTTTCATGTGGTACCTTATAAAAAGCTTTAGCAAAATCCTTGTATACTATTCCCCTCCCCCCGGAAGTCCTTTGTCTGAGTACCTGGTTACACATACATTCATTTCATCAATTCATTTCCTAACACACATACTTAAGGCCCACAAAGAACCCACCCACTTAAGGCCACAAAGAACCCACCAACTTAGGGGCCACAAAGAGCCGCCACACTTAAAGCCCACAAAGAACCCACCCACTTAAGGGGCCACCAAGAACTCACCAACTTAAAGGGCTACAAACAACCCACCCACTTAAGGCCTACAAAGAACACACACGTAAGGCCCACAAAGAAAGCCACCCACTTACGGGTCACAAAGAACACAAACACTTAAGGCCCACAAAGAACCCACCCACTTTCGGGCCACAAAGAACCCACCCCACTTAAGGGACACAAAAGAACACACTCGCTTAAGAAGCCACAAACAACCCAGTCTAGTGATACCTGGTTGATGGGGTTCTGGGAGTTCTTCTACTTCCCAAGTCCGGCCTGAGGTCAGGCTTGACTTGTTAGAGTTTGGTCCATTAGGCTGTTGCTTGGAGCGGCCGCAGGCCCACATACCCACCACAGCCCGGTTGGTCCGGCACTCCTTGGAGGAAACAATCTAGCTTCCTCTTGAAGAGATCCACGGTTGTTCTGGCAATATTTCTTATGCTCACTGGTAGGGTGTTGAACAAGCGTGGACCTCTGATGTTTATACAGTTTTCTCTGATTGTGCCTATGGTACCCCTGCTCTTCACTGGTTCTATTCTGCATTTTCTTCCATATCGTTTACTCCAGTACGTTGTTATTTTACTGTGTAGATTTGGTACTTAGCCCTCCAGTATCTTCCACGTGTATATTATTTGATATCTCTCTCGTCTTCTTTCTAGTGAGTACATTTGGAGGGATTTGAGACGATCCCAATAATTTAGGTGCTTTATCGCGCTATGCGTGCCGTATATATTCTCTGTATTCCCTCTATTTCAGCAATCTCTTCTGCTCTGAAGGGGGGAAAGGAGCACTGAGCAGTAATCAAGACGGGACAACACAAGTGACTTGAAGAGTACAATCATTGTGATTGGGATCCCTGGATTTGAAAGTTCTCGTAATCCATCCGATCATTTTTCTGGGTGAGGCAATATTTTCTTGGTTATGCTCCCTAAACGTTAGGTCGTCATATATTATTATTCCCAAATCCTTTACATGCTGTTTTCCTACTATGGGCACACTTGATTGTGTTTTGTACCCTGAATTATGTTTAAGGTCCTCATTTCTACCGTACCTGAGTACCTGGAATTTATCACTATTAAACATCATGTTATTTTCTGATGCCCAGTCGAAAACTTTATTAATATCAGCTTAAAGTTTTTCAATGTCTTCAGCCGAGGTAATTTTCATACTGATTTTTGTGTCATCTGTAAAGGATGATACGAAGCTGTGACTTGTATTTTTGTCTATATCTGATATGAGAATAAGGAAAAGCAGGATTGAACCCTGAGGTATAGAGCTTTTAACTGCGCATGGACTAGATTTTATATGGTTGACTGTTACTCGCTGAGTCCTGTTTGACAGAAAACTGAGTATCCAGCGTCCTACTTTACCGGTTTTTACCATTGACTTCATTTTGTGTGCTATCATGCCATGGTCACATTTATCGAAAGCCTTTGCGAAGTCCGAGTATATCACATCAGCATTCTATTTTTCTTCTAATGTCTCAGTGACTTTGTTGTAGTGATCAAGTAGCTGTGAGAGGCATGATCTTCCTATTCGAAATCCATGTTGGCCTGGGTTGTGAAAGTCATTGGTCTCCATGAAATTGGTGACCTGACCCCTAATCACTCTCAAATACTTTTATTATGTGCGACGTTAGTGCAACTGGTCTATAATTCTTTACTAATGCTTTGCTCCCTCCCTTGTGTAGAATGGCTACGTCTGCTAATTTAAGTGCATCTGGTATCTCCCCCGTGTCGAAACTCTTCCTCCACACTATACTGAGTACCTGTGCTACCGGCACTATGCATTTCTTTATAAATATTGAATTCTATGAATCTGGACTTGGGACCGAGTGCATGGGCATGTTTTCAATTTCTGTTTCAGAGTCTATTACGCTCGTGTTGATATCAGTTCTATTTACAGGGGATTGGATATCCCGCATAAAGAAATTGTCTGAATCTTCCACTTTCATGTAGTTTAGTGGGATCCTTACATCAGCCATTAGAATAAGAAAAGAGAAACCATCCCTACAATGTGTAACGTGAAGTAGACAATTGAAATTGAAATTGAAATAAGTTTATTGAGGTAAATGAGGTAGACAATGTCCAGCATATAAGGAGAGGATAGTGTACTTTCCTTACAGACACCAATGAAGAGCAAGAGGCAGGTGAGGAGCCCCACCAGAGACAGGCACATTATCTCCATTCCCAGAAGCTGGAATGGTGGCCTGGCTTGTACCTGGGACCTGGCTTGAAACTAGATGACTGAAACATGAAGGGTCATTATTATTTACTACCAACTCACAGATCTAGGACCTAGCTTGTACCTGGGAAATGGCTTGCACCTAGGACCTGGCTTGTACCTGGGACCTGGATTGCAACTGGAACCTGGCTTGTACCTGGGACCTGACTTGTACCTGGGACCTGGCTTGCACCTGGGACCTGGCTTGTACCTGGGACCTGGCTTGTAAGGGACGTGGCTTGTACCTGGGACCTGGCTTATAAAGGGACCTGGCTTGTAAAGGGACCTGGCTTGTAAAGGGGCCTGGCTTGTACCTGTGACATTGCTTGAACCAGGAACCTTGCTTGTATCTGGTACCTGGCTTGTACTGGGGACCTGGCATGTAAAAGACCTGGGTTGTATCTGGGACCTGGCTTGTAAAAAGACCTGGGTTGTATCTGGGACCTGGCTTGTACATGGGACCTGGATTGTCCATATGACCTGGCTTGTAGCTGGGACTTGGCTTGAACCAGGGACCTGGCATGTACCTGAGACCTGGCTTGTACCGGGGACATGGCTTGTACCTGGGACCTGGCTTGTATCTGGGACCTGGTTTGTAAAGGGACCTGGCTTGTACCTGAGACCTGGCTTGTACATAGGAGCTGGCTTGTGCATGGGACCTGACTTTTACATGGGACCTGGCTTGTACCTGTGACCTGGCTTGTACCTGGGACCTAGCTTGTACCTGAGACCTGGCTTGTACCTGGTACTAGGCTTGTACCTGGGACCAGGCTTGTATCTGGGACCCTTGCTTGTACCTGGGACCAGGCATGTACCTGGGACCTGGCTTGTACCTGGATGAGGCTTGCACCTGGGACTTGGCTTGTACCTGGTACCTGGCTTGTACTTGGGACCTGGCTTGTATCTGGTACCTGGCTTGTACTTGGGTCCTGGCTTGTGCCTGGGACCTGGCTTGTACTTGGGACCTGGCTTGTTCTGGTACCTGGCTTGTACTTGGTCCAGGCTTGTACCTGGGACTTGGCTTGTACCTGGGACCTNATCTGAACACATAACTAACCTATAAATGCATTATAATACCTTTCACATATAAATGCATTATAATAAGTTTCAAAATAAATAAAATAAATATTATATTTTTAGTACCTTTCAGAGTCGAGTAACTAATGCACGAGCCAGTCCATCAATTTTCGATGGTTCCAAAAGACTGCACCCTCTGTGAGTTCTTCTGTTCTTTCTGAGAAAAATATTTATAGCAATTAATGAACTTCTTGATGAGCATAGATTAATAACAGTTTCATAACATACCTTTACTCACCAAGACCAACTCAAGTTTGACAAATATGTTTTCATTCTTTATGATTCTTTGAGGGAGTTGATACTTATTGAATACAAATCTCATTATACTGATTACAGGGCAAGTAAAAAAATCTAAACTTGATCAGATGAACAAATACTGTACCAGCTTTCAGCATGTTTTTAGTTGTAGAGTTGTATGGTGAGAGGTATGCAAACACTTGCTCTGCCTCTTCCCTAAAGTCAGGCCACTTCCTTCTTGCCACCGCCCTCCATACAAAATAAAAAAATTTACACAAAAAAAAAAAAAATTACATGGTGTTAGATATATAAATGATATGGATGCAATTGAAAGGCAAACTATAAAGACATACTCGGTTAAAAATATAAGTCATATGACAATGTATATTTATATGTGCATACTTTATTTACAAGAACATTAATTTTGAAGATAATATAATTCATTATAATATAGTGTGTGTGGATGACAAAACAATACTATACATTAAGTATCTGTAAAGTACATTTTATTACCTCCCAACTTTGTTGTAGCGATACAGCTTCTTGTTGCCATCAATATGTACTGCTAAAGGAGTTGTATCACAAGCAGGACACTCATTGTCAGCTTCTCCTCTAATTTTCCTTAGCTCATATTGCTGGAATCGTCATTCGAAGAACACTCTCTTCGAAGTTAGAAATTTAATGGGTCCATTCTAGGATATAGAATTATTAAGATGGTGACATTTAAAATGCATAATATGACATAAGATAAATAAACAAAAAAAGCATTCCATTTTGTATTTGAACAAAATTAAAAACTAATTATTACTAAATGAAAATACATTACTACAAAATTTTGATAATTTTTGTATTGAAATATAAAACTGAAAATATTAAGAATAATGGTATCAAAACATACACGCCCACGAGAAGCACCAAAGGATTCCAGTGCAGTGACTAATGCCCGAAATGATGTTCCGGGACAATTTCTTTTTATATGGTGCCATGATTCAAGCAGACTGGTGCTGTAGAATGTGCTACTCTTTCCTAATGATGAATAGAAACCAGTCTTGTGCATGGTTTTGCCTAGTTGTTGATGCTCATATCCACAGTGGCATGTATAGATTGGAGTATAGAGTCACAGAAATAACATCACATGAGACCAGAAGACATGGCAGGATGTGCAGAATACCCCCGTTGAAAAGCAGAGGTGCAACTGGTACTCTGAGAGAGAACTCTATCAACATCAGAGGCCCGAGACTGTTCAACACGCTTCCACTACACATAAGGGACATAACTGGCAAACCCCTCACAGTGTTCAAGAGAGAACTGGATAAGCACCTCCAAAGGATACCTGATCAACCAGGCTGTGACTCATACGTCAGGCTGCGAGCAGCCGCGTCCAACAGCCTGGTTGATCAGTCCAGCAACCAGGAGGCCTGGTCGATGACCGGGCCGCGGGGACGATAAGCCCCGGAAGCACCTCAAGGTATCCTCAAGGTAGAGGTCATACCTTCCTGTAGTTTAAAATACAGTGCATTGAGTGGTGTGGCAACTTGCTAAAATAGTGATGTAAAAATTAACATTTAATGCAACAAAAATTCCAAAATGTATTGCGATTCAGGAAAATCCTGTAATGGAAATGAAAGGGTAAATTTTAAAGTTTATTTACCCATTATAGTGATGAAGATGCAGAGATTGCTGGAGCTTGAAATTTTAAACTTGCAATCTATGCAGTTGGGGCAAGAATTTGGTGGTTGGGCTGGTACAACAGGTTCTGGTAACAAAGAAAAGGAAGACAGTTTGGCAAAATGAGTTTTATGGAAAAGAATTTCAGACTTAATATTTCATCGTTTCTTGATTGTACAAAATATTGACATTATTCTCCAGATAATGACTGAGAAATTCACAGAAAAGAAACAATCAGACAATTAAATCAATCTATAAAACCAAGTGTCAGGTTTAAACTTTAAGACTTCTCCAAATGTTGTAATGACTGACATGAAACATGTATTCATTTTATTTTGTTATACCAAGATAATCGTAGCTCTAAACTGGGATTGGGAAGTAATAGTAATCTCAGAACAAAGTACGGATTTTAGACAGGTATCGTATACTTACTCCAGTGAAGGATATTTCCTTCAGGGCACACAGTTTGTGTCGGGTCTAATGGCTCATAAAAGCCATTTTTCCAATATAATCTGTGGTGGAAAGGCATGAGAAAATGTTGCATTTGGTCACAAATGTGACACAAAAATGCAAAACAGTCTTCACATTTGATGCTTGCTTCACAATTTGTACATTGTACACAAACTTTACCTAATGAAAAAAAGGGGTAATTATTTATACTAATTTTAAATACTGTATACCAAACATTTTAAACACTCTGAAGTCTAAATGTATTAATAGATTGTCATTAATTTGCATATGATGCTTATTATACAGTATAACCTTAATGAACACAGCAATATTTAATTTACCTTTATCTGGAACACCCAACTCAGACAATGTCCAATCGAACAGCATTGCTCTGCTTTCTCCCCAATTAATCTCTGCATTTTTTCTTCTTTTTTGCCAGTCAGAAACACTTGGCTGAGAATCTTGAATTTGTTCAAGTTCTGCAGCAAGTACTTTGAAATATGGGATTACAAATTAGTAAGAAAAATTTGTAAGTGAAAGGAATGATTAGTATAATATGTTAAACAAAATTTCATAGGCATTAAGCACATATTTTTGTACATAATATTTATGATGTGTGTCCATTAAATAAACCCTCAGTTAAATACCAACAAATAATGTTGGGGCATACCAACATCAAATGATTCCAAAGTTTCTTCACCAGCTGCCAAATAACTTTGAGTGTACGTTCTGCCACCAGTAGAATAGCCCGCATTTTGAATGTGTGGTGGTGAAAGTATAGCAGGCAGAATGTCTGGGTGGCACATTTGAAGATTTAAGCATGGTACATAATTGCAAATTGTATACAAATATTAATATTTTCAGACAAATCTCAAGATATTACTATAACTAACCTTATGCTACCAAGTTATTCAGTGTTATAGTAATTTAATCTCCATAATTGTCTAGCATACACTTAAAAATAGGCAACAAAAATTATTGGAAATTACACATAACAGCTGTAGAAATATTGTTAAAAAAAATAATAGAAGATTACCATCAGATTGGGGAGCAGCTGGTCTTTGTTTTGAATCAATATGAGATACACCCTGTATCTTATCTTTTTTCCGTTTCTTGTTTGTCACCTTTATTGAGTTTGGTTCCTCCACGTTTAAGAGTCTCTTCAAGTACTCATTTCTTTGTATCATTGCAGCACGTGCTTTCTGGTGCTCACGTTCAAGATGTTCTCTAGTCATCACTGCTATTCTCCGGTGAAATTCTGAAGAGAAAATAATAGTGTTCGAAGAAAAAGTACAAGAACAAAACAAGAAAATTATGCTTATGCAAAATTATGCTACAATGTACCTAGTAATAATCTTAAAATTTTGCTACAAATTACCTACTTATAATTATGTGTTAAATTATGGACTTTCCAATAATGATATGCATGTTAGTGGCATTACCCATACTGCCTACCTGGCCCCCCCCCTAGAGAGATAGTGACACAAGTTAAGGTAATCCCTTTAGTAAGGTGGTGGGTCAACATAAATAAGCTATAACTAATAATAAGGACACAAATCAATATGTTCATTTAACAGTGGTATTAACATTTATATAAATTTAGCTAAGAATACGTTTTTACAAGTGTAACAAAGTGAAAACAATGTATGAAAATTTTGATGATATATTAAAATGCTCATTGACTTGAACCTGTCTTCCTATATATAAAGTATAAAAATAGTAAACACAGTACCATTATTGTTGTCTGTAGTTATTTTTGGAACATCTGGTATGTACACCATACTGTCAAAATCCGATGATCTATCTGAAAAATTGATTGGTAGTGTAAATATTTGAATTCATTGCATAGCCTTTTATACTAACAAAAAAGAAAAATTGTACAGAAAAGCTAACACAACATTATAACACCTTTCTGTGTATTCTATGGTACAAAAGAAAACAAACCTTAATTATAAAGGAAAATAAACGGACAGAAGAACTATGCATACTGCTGAAACTACTTTCCACAAAAAATCTGAACCAAGGGATAGTCCCCTGAGATTTTCAATATGAAAATTTCCCCCTTACAATATTTAAAAAAAAAGCAGAAAGAGTTCAGCACAAAACTAATGTCCGATCAGCTTGGTATAACACATCTGTAAGCTCATGGCGAAAATCCTAAGGGAGGGAATCATTTACCATCTTTCAGTGAACAATCTTATTCAATCGACACACCATGGTCTTCTTAAAAACAGATGCTACCTTATAAACCTCCTCACTTTTCGGACATGGTAACATGGCACTCAAAGGGTTTCCGGTGGATGTAGTATACATGGATTATGCTAAAGACTTTAATAAGGTACCACATGGAAAACTAGCAAGGAAATTACAGGTTCATGGAAAAAATTGTAAAATGGACAAAACAATAGTTAAAACAGAGAGCAAAGGGTCATACTAAATGGGAATGAATATGAAGAAATGTGGTAAGTTGAGTACCTCAGGGGTCCATTTTTAGGTCTAAAATATTTTTCATATACTGAACATCTATGATATAGAAGAGAATATAATATAATCAACCACATCCTCATATTTGCAAATGTCTGGCATTTCACGAGCACTTTGTCCTGGGTTCATATCCTGGCCGGGGAGGATTTACTGGGTTAGGCTAACCTAACCTAACCTAACTTAACCAAACCAAACCAAGTATCTCAAGTTACAAGTATCTCTGGGAATTCTTATTATCTGCTGTTGTAGAATTGACAAAATGGACACTGTCAACAAAATTATTCCCACATACTCCGTCACTATGTGATGGAGTACACATAGGGCAGGGGACTGAATTGTCCCTGACAGGGACAATTCTGTAACAAATGTTCTATCATAAAACTTTGTACAGTTTATTAATTTCTTACCGTTTGATGTACCAGGATGATCCATGTGTGCTGAAGTTTTATAGCTGGAGCTGGAAGATCCTGTCGAGATGACTTCTTTAAAGAGACTAATAGCTTCCCACACATTGTGTATGAGTTAAGTCCTCCAGTACTTGGCCTAAGGAGTTACCAGGTCTGATTTGTAGAAACTAGTGAACTATGGAGATGAGATTGTTAATAATATACTTTTTTTGAGATTCATATGACTTGCAGATTAAAAACCAACCTTATTTTAAAATAGTACACTAAAGTACATAGCAAATTGCGAAATTCGTAGCTTTAACTACTTTAAAGCTAAACACTCAAGCTTTGAAAATAAGCACAATTTGCTATTTTAAACAGAATCTGGCAACTCTGATTTAGCATGTAAACATTGACTTGCATTCACAATGTAGTTATTTATTTTTCAACAATTTAAAATGGGTTATGAAAATACACACATTGGTACATTATTGCAAAGGCACTATACTATATACATATATAGATATATAAATTGTTGCAAGTCGAGCAACATATATTTTACATTGAACAACAAATGAGATTGGAAAAGCAGTATTGCCAAAATAGACCCCAGACACCCTGTGGGTAGTAATGGACCCCCATACCGACCCTATGAGGGGTAGTGGACCCCATAATAATACTATGGGCGGTAGTGGACACTATACAAACACTATAGGCGGTAGTTGACTTCATAGCGACCCTCTGGGCGGCAATGGCCGCCATACACATCCAGTGGGTGTTATTATAAATAAATAAATAAATATGTTTATTCAGAAAAGGTACATACATAAAGTGATTTTACATAAGTGGATCGATTTATAGATAGAGCTAGTACATACAATGCCTAAAGCCACTATTACGCAATGCGTTTCGGGCAAGAAAACATTAATATCTAAAACTTAATACTAATTGAGCAAAAAGAATAAAATGTTTTGAGAACAGATACAAATAAAGATAAAAAAAGGGGGGAACATGACTGAAAAACCAGCACAAATACAATATGTAGACAAACAGCGTTGAATAAAAAAATAAGACATGGGTTGACAATAGAGGGGTAAGGTAGGTTACAGGGAATTTATCAGGTAGTGTTTAGTTTTACATAATTTTAGTTTTACATAATTTTAGTTTTACATAATTTATTGGACCCCATACTCATCCTGTGGGTGGTATTGGACCCCATACCCATCCTGTGGGTGGTTGGAGCCCCATACCCATCCAGTGGGTGATAGTGGACGCCCTACTCATCCTGTGGGTGGTATTGGACCCCATACCCATCCTGTGGGTGGTTGGAGCCCCATACCCATCCAGTGGGTGACAGTGGACGCCATACTCATCCTGTGGGTGGTATTGGACCCCATACCCATCCTGTGGGTGGTTGTGAGCCCCATACACATTCTGTGGGTGGTAGTGGACGCCATACTCATCCTGTGGGTGGTATTGGACCTCATACCCATCCTGTGGGTGGTTGGAGCCCCATACCCATCCAGTGGGTGACAGTGGACGCCATACTCATCCTGTGAGTGGTATTGGACCCCATACCCATCCTGTGGGTGGTTGTGAGCCCCATGCACATCCTGTCGGTGGTAGTGGACGCCATACACATCCAGTGGATGGTATTGGACCCCATACCCTTCCTGTGGGTGGATGTGGGTGGATGGATGATCCCCATACCCATCCTGTGGGTGGATGTGACCCCCATACCCATCCTGCGGGTGGTATTGGACCCCTTACCCACCTAACAGGTTTTAGTGGACCCTATACGCATCCTATAGTTGATATATAGTAGACACCACACCATTTGCAGTAGTTTACCCCATAGAAAACATAACATCGTTTTCTGTTAGCGTTCCTACAGAACATTCTTTAAATATTTTTAAGGCACAAACTATTGTATATTATATTGATTGGTGAAGCACTGTAATTCTATGTAATAATTTATAGTGCTTATTATAATTTACTAAGAACAACTAATATTTCTCAAAACAAAACTACGAGCCTTCAATAGGATGTAGCTGATTTGTAATATTCTAAGAGCATGGACAATAGTAGGTAAATTTCACAACCCATGTGGGACCTGAAAACTACAATTTTCATTATATGTGAACCAATCACGACTATTCTGCTATCTACGTTGATGGACGGGTACTGTGAGACGTAAATTGGTACGTGATGAAGAGTTTGGGCCTTGGTAAAAAAGTTAACTCGGAATATACCACATATGTACTAAATCACATTCAACATATGGACTTTAAGCATTAAGTCATATATGTGCTGTCTTGTGTGAGGACGGGTTGGTGGGCCAGGTGTAGAATCGTGGGCCGCAGGCTGGTAGGAATCACTAGTTGTTCAACGTCTGCCCAATCGTCCTCGTCCTTCAGTTTACTGGGTCTATACCTGCGATAGAGTATTTCGTTCTCCATAAAGAACCCAGGAACACTGTGGGATTGGGTTTCAGCCTGAAAGAATAATGGTGTCAAGGTAAGATCATCTCTCTGTAACTTACTGAACTCCACAGCGGTCAGGTTAGGGGGTAGTTTCGAAGGGTCCTGAGGGATAGCGGTAACAGTAGAGTCAGCTGGCTGTGGTCGTGCAGCTTGAGCACGGGTGGTCACCATAACAGGAGGAGAACCTTCATCACTCTCTTTGACCTTTGCTGGAACATGCTCAAAAATCGGGTTATCCAACACAGAGTTGCTTACCTCGGATATGTCCTTGACGGTCAGGTTGTTTGGTTGTTGGTCTTCTGCTAAGTCGTTGCCCAGGAGAAGTTGCACTCCAGGCATGGGAAAAGGCTTTTCCCTGACGGCGACTTGGACTTCACCGGTCACGAAGGGACAATCTAGGTAAACTCTGGCAAGGGGATAAGGAGTTGTAGCAGTTAGGTCAGTGATGAACACAGTCTCTCCTGTGTAGGCGACGTTGGGCACAACTGATTTCAAGACGATCGATTGTAGAGCCACTGTGTCCTGCAGGATCTTAAGTCCAAAACGTCCCTCTGAATCTGAACCGTGGGTAGAGATAGTTCCTGGATATAGATGCTTGCTAAAGAGAGAGAGATCATTAGCATGAACACCAACATTCATTACAGGCTTACCGGACTTAGGGTGAGTAGGTTTAGACTTAGGAGGTTCGATGTTACCTTTAGATTGGGACTTACCACATTTGTCAATGGTGTGTCCATATAGTCGACAATACCTGCAGTACAGTTGAGAGGTACCTTGATCTGGGCTCGCTTTCTCGTAACTGTACCAAGACTTCTTGCTGGTAGGTTCTGGTGTCAGCCGGTGGATGAGGCTGTAAGTGTCAGCTGACTTCGCGCACTTCACCAAATCCGTCTCTTCTTTGTCCGCTAAGTATAGGCGGACAGGAGGAGGTACACGTCTCAAAAATTCTTCAACCAGTATGAGGTTGACAAGCTCTGAAAAAGTAGAGACATCTGCTGCCTCCAGCCATTTCATGAAATATCTTCGTTTGGTGTTAGCAAATTCTAAGAAGGTGGTGGTACTTGCCTTGACGTAGTCACGAAACTTTCGTCGATAGCTTTCGGTGGAGAGAAGGTAGGCGTCCAACACAGCTTGCTTCAGGGTGGTGTAGTCGTTTTCTGATGCCAAAGTGCTGAGTGTGACTGCTGCTCTACCTGTTAAATGTACTCCGAGAAGGGTAGCCCATTGGTCGTCAGGCCAATTAAGTTGATCAGCAAGGGTCTCAAAAGTGGTGAAAAACACATCAACCTCCGTTTCTATGAACGGGGGCATTAACTTACTTGCATGGGAGACATTGAAACTGGGAGGAAGACTGGCTGCCGCTTGCTGGAGTTGAGCTTGGTGTGCAGCGTCCCTCGTGAGTTCTCGGTCACGACATTCTAGCATTGCTTCTGTCTGCCGTTTGTCGTGTTCACGTTGCATCTCGAGTCGCTGTTTGTATAAGGCCAACTCACGTTCACTTTCTTCCTTCCGGATGGCAGCTGTACGTTCTTGTTCTTCCTTTCTGATGGCAGCTTCACGTTCTCTGATTACAGCTGCTTCCTTTTGTTGCTCCCGCTCGATCTTAGCAAGTTCTAACTTGAGTTTTATTTCTGTCAAGTCATGTTTATCTGAAATAGTGTATTGGTCATGAGTATCAGAATCTATCTTCCCTTCATCCAAAAGATAATCTACAATTATATTATTTACGGTATATTTGTTGGCGCCAGGTAGAACTTCCAATTGATACTCGTGTGCAAGAGTTATCAATTCGACCCTTCTTGCATGACGTAAGTTCCCTATTTCACCTTCTGGATTTGCCTTGAAAGCTTGTAGGCGGAACATTGTGAAAATATAGCAAAATAAAGGAGACACGAATATACAGTGAGAATATGGTGAATGTCAGAAACAGGAAACGTGGCAACTGATACCTATCCTGTGGGGAATTATTAATAATTAAAGTTAATTCAAGATGGTAAATGAATAAGGTCGCAGGAAATCTTGTACCTGGTACTCACTGTGGGAGGATAAAGGCAAGAAAATCCTACTAATTAGTGGAAACTGAGTTTAAAAGACAAGTGAAACACTAAATGGCTTCAAAATAAATGAGGTAGTCCAAAAAATGTAGTCATACCTTGCCAAGTCACTATAGAACATAAGCAAAGGTACCCACTGAAATTGAATATGGTATTTACAGAATTAGCGAACTTTGTGCTCAAAAGAAAGAACGCCAATTCCCTACCTTGGGTAAATACCATCAGTCTGACCGACGAGTAGGGGTGCGAGTGTCAACTGGTGACGAGAACTATCGGCGAGGTCCCAATTCGCCAATAATAGTTCGTGCTAGAGGATCTAAAGCCCTCTTTTTCCTCCTAGAGTCGGATTGCAGGACTTAGGTGCTATTGACCCGGAGACAGACCACAGTACCAGGGTACCTATGTGATAATCTGTCAAAAATGTGAGAAATATCTGGGGACAAAAGATGTTAAACACGGATAATAACACGGAAGGGGGAGACGACCAATTAAGAGTATGACTGCGGCCTACAGTCACCACGTAATCCAAAGTTGTCTCACTCTCACCATATGCTACTCCCGTAATGCACAATATACACAGCACCATAGAAATAAAAAAAATGATTAATGTAAATAATGAAAGCAAGGGAAATGAAAGCCAAGTACACTTACCACAATTACTAATACCCGAGTGAAGCTCCGTGGACAGGCCCCCAATTATATGTGACGGTAACGTGTTGGAAATGGTGGTCGGCAGTCTTCCAAATATCAGATGTCAATGCTGGGCCACATACATTTAAGTTATAAAAAAAGGAAAAAAAAAGAGTGACTGCTTGTCTAATAATCTGTGGTAAGGCAAAATACACGAAAACACAAAATTTAAAAAAGTACTTTACTTAATCTAGAAAACAAAATAAAATAAAGACAATTCCTTGGCATTTAAAATAATGTAAAAGAAAAACACATAAAATTATATATAACTAATTGAAAAGGGGGAACTGGTTACGTTAACAAAGAAAAATGGTGCTGGGAATATATGCACTAGCTATAAACCTCTTATTTGATCACACGAGGTGGGTCAAATTAGGTATTCACAGCAGGAGCACGAGATATATTCTGGCTGGGAGAGCTGCAAGGGACTCCAACAATGACTGGCGATGATTGTGATTGGCGTGGAGCGGGGGTGGTGTGTTGGGTAGCGGCCAATGAGAACGCAGGACGGCCGCAAGTCGCTAGTTTGGCTGGGAGCAGCAGTTGGCAGGTCGACCAGGTGTGCAGAAGTGGGGGGAAGGAGGGAGTTGCAGGTGCGTGTGGCTGTCTTGATATATACGTTAAGCCACTATAAAACGTATCTTGCATATTGTTGAGAACGTGATGAAGTAAGGAAATAGCAGGCTCAATCTCTGGGAAGAGATTATTGTCACAATATATATATATATATATATATATATATATATATATATATATATATATAATATAATATATATATATATATATATATATATATATATATATATATATATTGGGTTGTGGGGTATTTTTCTTAACTTCATTTCAACACATATTGACCTACAACTTTCACATATTCGAGTACGAATGCCAAGCAATGTTTATTAAAACATACAAGTAAATTAAAGTATTAGAACTACCTTATTCATTGTCGATAACTACAACTTCAGTCATCTCTAAAACTAGAATTTCAAATTTGAGTCAGCGTCAAAAATCCATTTTCGACCGATTCTCACCATTTTTTACATTTAAGGGGCACAGCTGTCTGTTCGACAATCATATTCGATTGTTTTTTCATAAACCTTAAATGTTGGGAGTTATAAGATTTTTTGTTTAAATTTAGCGCATATATCAAATGCCATATTGACAATTTTTTTACAGTAAACTGTACTGAATCCTAAAATAATTTTCAATAAACATGAGGATCATATGCTCTTCTGAGAACATAATAACACCAAATCAAACAATTTGTGATATTTTATGTTGTTTATGCTCATTTGATAATCTGAAATTTTCAAAATTCATTGATATAATTATTTATCATTTTTTCTGATTTTCAAGATACATTGGTGATTATTTAGACAACGTTGGAGCATGTGCCAAGTAGATTATGTACAATTTTTTTTTAAAGCGTTTGAGCAAGGTGCAAATTTTAATTTCCCTGCCCCTTCAGTTTCACTATTTGTTAAATTACATTCTCCCTGGTAACTGCTAAACTAGTCAAGCTATGCTCATCCCCACCCATGTAGACTTGTTTGGCTGATGAGGGCATGACCTCGGTTTGGGAAAAGTTGTTCAATGTCAACCAATATTTTTTGCCTAGTTGTATATGAAAAGGGCTGCAATTGTTCGAAGTTTCAGTACTGCAGCATAAATAGAAATGGAGATATATATATTTTTTTCAATTTTTTTACACATTTTCAAGTGTGAATAAAAAAACACACCTTTCAGATATGACACTTTTTCTATGACACTTTTCTGACACATTAGCATATAATAAAGGGTCATAACATATGGAGTTTCCAAAATATCTTTAGTTTTCCTAATACAAATATTCAAAGTTCCCCCCCAAAATTATGCAAATATGCCATGTTTATTGCTAATATAAAATCAATAAATGAACTTAGGAAAAACCGATAGGTTGGGGGTTTAGAGACATACACTTTACATATAAGGTGTAAGTTTCATGTAAATTGAATAAAAAATAAAAAAGTTATTTAAACATTTATGTTATTTTAAAACATTTTAAATATATAAGAATATAATAAAGTCTAAGGTGCTGCCATCTGTGGCTGAGGTTGACATCAACCAGTTTTCTCCAAAATTGGCACCCTTACAGATAGGCTTATGTGCCGTCAGGTTTCATGCAAATGTTTCATGCAAATCGTCCAATAAAAAAATATATTTTGAAAATTTTTTTGAAAGAAAACAAAATTTTTTTTAACTTAAATGCTTTTTCTAATAAAACTAATTTTAATATTTTTTAATGTATGCTATTGAGATAGCCGAGAGTCATAGATATGATTAAAAAATATATTTTGAAAATTTTTTTGAAAGAAAATTTTTTTTTAACTTAAATGTTTTTTCTAATAAAACTAATTTTAATATTTTTTAATGTATGCTATTGAGATAGCCGAGAGTCATAGATATGATTTAAGTTGACACTTGTGTTTGATAATCGTTTTTGACCATTTTGGAATAACTTTAACACCTATTTCAATATTTTTTTCTCCCTTCCTATTTATGCTACGATGCTGAGACTTGAGCCAGATGAAACTCTTTTCATGTACAACTCGTCAAAAAAGTTTGATTAAAATCGAACCAGTTTTCATTTAATGCATTTTTTGGGAAATCTGGAACTCATGCCCCCTGAAGGCATAATGTTAAGTTCCTTTTTAGTAAATACAGATATAAAATACTTGTAAAAATTCTACACAACTCTTTGTCATAATCAGTTATATGACCTGTCTTGGTTTTTAATAGACCTCTCGTTTCCCTAATCGTTGTTCGATATAACTGAAAAAAACTTTATGATTTGTCTTCCTATTTGATTTGCTTTGCGAACTTCTTAGTTTCTGTTTGGCCTCCTTATATCTTTTTTTAACATTTCTAACCAGCTGGAGGAATTCTTCCTTTAAACTGACCTCCCCATTCATAATCCTTTTGTACCAAGCTCTCTTTCTACCTATAAGGTTCCTCAGATCATTTGTTACCCATTTCGGATCATTACTATTCAATCTATTAAATTTGTATAGCATACTACGTACCTGTGATTCGCTTAAAATATTTTTAAATAAGTTAGATTTTGAATCCACATAAAAATCCCCTTTTACATCACCCATCGTTGGGTTCACATCTCATTTTAAAACCTCCCCCCCATGCCCAGGACTTTCCAATTTATTTAAATCAAAAATTTCTTAGGCCATTACAATCATCGTTTCGAAAATCTGGCATTCTACACAGAATTTTCTCCTACAATTAAAATCACCCACGACACAAATACTGCTAGACCTAGATGCTTTAGATATTTCATCCCATAGATGCTTTGCTTCCATTCTGTTTAAGTTTGTTGGCCTGTATATAACTTCTATTATAAGATTTCTAGCTTTTTCGTTTAATTGTAGCCAAATAGTTTCTGTGTTTAGCTCAGTTGTGATTCCCTCTTTGAAACTACATTTAAAATTTTCCCTAACATATATGGCTACTCGCCCTCCTCATTTAATATTCTGTATATTTTATCTGTGTGAAATAGTTTAAATCCGTTTATTTGATATTCAGCTAATGGTTCTCTATTTTCTACATTCATCCATGTTTCGGTAAGTATAATAATATCTATTTCTGTGCAAACAAGAACATTTCAATAGTTTATTTTGTTTCTTAGACTTCTACTGTTTGTGAAATACACTCTAACTGTATTATTATTTTTATGACGTTCTCTTTCCTTGTTCATTTTGCCAATTTGTTTCTCCCCACAAACACCTACTTTTATTACATCCTCTCTCCATATAAATTCCCATTGCACTATTTAGTAACAGTTTAAACCGAAACAAACCCTTCCAACCTCAGGTTCCAACGAGTTGGCAACAGCAACAACCCCTAGATAGATGCATCCTCCGTCCCAAGCATACATGTCATACAGGTGTTCCCAATTACCAATGAAAGATATTGCATTTGATTTGCAATATTTGTTGACCAGACCACACACTAGAAGTTGAAGGGACGACGACGTTTCGGTCCGTCCTGGACCATTCTCAAGTCGCTTGTCGAATGGTCCAGCGACTTGAGAATGGTCCAGGACGGACCGAAACGTCGTCGTCCCTTCAACTTCTAGTGTGTGGTCTGGTCAACATACTTCAGCCACGTTATTGTGACTCTTCGCCTTGCAATATTTGTCTAGCCGGCAATTGACACCATGTGCCCTCGACTACCATTCATTTCCAACTTCCTTTCTTGGAAGAATGCCACATATGGTCGGGATTCCTCCCTTATTCCTATCTGATTCAATGACTGTCTTAAGCCTCTGTATCAGTGCCTCACTCCTAACTCATTCTACATCATTTCCACCAGCACTGATACAAATAATGGGTTTGTTTTCATTTCTACCCCATTATATCATTCATGTTATTTACTGTATCACCACTCCCTGCCCCCGGATAGAAAACCCTTAACCTGTTCCCCCTATCTCTAGCACAAAAAGCGCTATCCAAATACCTCACCTCAGAATCTCCTGCAACCAAAATTCGCTTAGCTACTTCCTTTACTTTGTGAGTAGCTTGAGGTACCAGGGCTCCCTTCATTGCCTTCCCTTTGGAGTGAACTGCAGGCTCCCTACAGCACTCGTCTTCCAGTAATGAAGCACTTTACCACAAGCTTAGCTAAATTCAAGGTACACAATATCACAAACCTTTCCAATATCAACTGGATCAACTATGTTCGAATTAAATGATAGCAAATTTGTTAAACAGGCTAGGTCATCAGTAAAATCATGTTGTTTAATCATTTATTAACCTATGTTTTTCAAAATGAAGACAAATGGTATTTGCAGTTATCGATTCAGGCAATTTTCCCACAATAGACGTTAAGCTAATTGACCGATAATTTGACGCAAGTGATCTAGGTTCTTTTTTGGAAATTGGTACCACATTAGCCACCCTCCACGACTCTTGTACTCTGCCTGAATCTAATGATTTATTAGTATATTAGAATGAAGGTAACTGCAGAAGGCTTCTTGACCCATACGAGGCAGCTCCTATTTATATTGATAAAATTTCTTTCATATATATGTCTGACCAACGCGTTAAACCATCAAGAGATATTACTTGTTCAATCTACAGGGACTTCCCAATAAGCTGGTTTGAAGTCCAGGGGAGAGAAAAACCTTTCATTATTCAAGCAATTCAGAATTCTCTGTGTTAATAGAAGGGAATACTCATCATCTGTTCTTAGTTCATTTACCTTTCGGTAGTCGACACAGAACCTATAAGGTTATATAAAGTTTCATTACTGAAATGACTGAAGATACCAAAATGAGTAGCTACTCTCAACTACGACTTGCCTGATTATATTATAGCATTCTTCACGAATAGCACACTTTACCTGGTTTGGGAACCTTCACTAACGGGTCTGAACACTGT
This sequence comes from Procambarus virginalis, assembly GCA_020271785.1. Taxonomy (NCBI): domain Eukaryota; kingdom Metazoa; phylum Arthropoda; class Malacostraca; order Decapoda; family Cambaridae; genus Procambarus; species Procambarus virginalis. Next base: position 22,889 of record WNGS01144498.1, read on the forward strand.
GGGTGATAACACCAGTGTTGATGAAATGTTGAATAAGATGGCGACCCTACGTCACCATCCCTTCTGTGAAAACACTTGTGTGCTTTCTCAGCATGTCCCTGATTCCCTTCCCTTCAGTGTCGAACCTCTGAATGTTTATTAACAATATTTTGTCAAATGTATCAATTAAGTGTCTTAAGAGACGCTTAGGCAAAACCTATGGGGTGAAGGGGATCTAGTATTAATGGCACCACACTTGGAGGTAAAGGGAGAGGGAGTCTGATTCACTTGTAGAATCAATGAAAATTACAAGGGCATGTGTTAGTCTTTCCCAATACGGAAGTGATGGATCTTACGGAAACGTTAATAATCGGTCTTAGATCTTTCGAGTCAATGATACTGTTAATGTGGCATGGGACAGTAATGTTTCCAATGCTACCTGGAATTCTCAGGGTACAACCTGGTCCTGTGTGGCGGTCTACTGCAACCTTAACAAACACAGGAGAGTGAGGAACACACATTTTGAGTGTTGGTATGGGTCATAACAGATGATTCGTGTCAGGGGATGAGGACTTAAATAGCTAGTTTGTGAAATTAACAATACACTTTTGGTTCATTTTAATTGTTGCGGCCACAGGAGAATAACTAGGGGATTTTGTTGGATATTACATATTTCCCAGTCTAAAACGACATTTACTGAAAGATTAATTGGAGGACAATTAATGTGAAGATCTATTATGAAATCCTCTCGAACCGGAAACATATATATGATGACATATATATATCTCCAGGTAACTCAACATCAAAGCCTAGAATTCGTCAAATTCCTTGTAACAGTCTCCTAAATTATTGTTACCATACAACCTATGTCTTGCAATGCCACCAGACTTTTCATTTGTACCGATATATTAAAAGTGGGTCTTCCCGTTATTGTCTTGACTAACTAATGTTTGCTTTCCTTTAGTTTCTCTCTAAGAGACAAACAAAAAAGGTCTTGGTTCACCTTGCACGCAAATGGCAGAGACCATAACACTACTACAAAGACCATCTCCATGACCTACTCGTCTTGCAGCTGTCAAAGGGGGCAGAGGTCAAATCATGGCTGGTGTGTATCCAAGTAATATAATGGGGTAGGCTGTAATGGGTATTGTAATGTGGTCTGAAATGTTAAACTCTCTACCTGGAATGCTATCACATAGTTTAATATCTCTTCGTATGTTATCCCAGCGCTTATAATTGTTACTTCCATTTGAGTATCAGCATAAAGACCCACACAACATATTTGCTTATGGTGTGACTCGAGACAGTTCCCAGTGAGTAGCAGCTCATCTTTCAGATCATCAGTGCAGGTTCACGTGATAACTCCAAAAGTCCCACAACGACTCATTAATGTTCCACTATATGCTGCCGATATGCTGCATAGTGTATGCCTTAGAGACTTTGGTCTCAAATCTCATCTGTATTGCACCACTAAAAACATTCCTGTGTTTATATATTCTAAAACACGGAATCCTTCGAATGGTAACTCACAGGCTTCCAAGATAAAGTTTATTAGCAGAGACGTGTAAAGAGACGAGAGATGACAAATGTAGTTTAGTGTAGGATTAAGTGGTTGAGTAAGGAGGTGGGATTAAAAACTAAATCCATAGGCTATGATCGGTCAAGTTGTGTCGTACCACAGTGATGCACTTAGGGCAAATCTGGGAAAAAGATGCTTATATAACTTTGAATCAAAGTTTTCAACTTTGATTCAAAGTTGATTAAACATTGACTTTCATTAATAATTAATTGTAACGTTCTGCATAACCAAAACAGTATTTTCTTAAATTTAAATATCGATATTAAACTAATGTTACACTATATGTATAAGAGTGCAACGTCTCTGTTTAATGTAATAAGGCAGATGCTTGCAGTTAGCCTCACCTAAATTTGCAGGGAAGATGGTCTGGGGTACGGGATAGTCATAGGTTGGTCGCAGTAGATCTTAGTTAAATGCTTTAAGAAATATATGGCGTAATTCCCGTGGCGTCTTCAATAGTACAGATTTCTGAGAGACGAGGGAGAGGGGAAGCATCAGGGAAGGAGGAGGAACGAGGGCCGCCCCCCCCCATATTGGGGATCAATAGGGGTGGAGACGAGGTAGTTCACAGAGGTGATGAGGTGAAGAGTGGGGAAAGGAGCGATAGTGGGGGAGTAGAGACCAGGGTACAGCTGGGTATCTCCTTCTATGTAAATATATGGAAATAACTGTCGGTTCGACAGTTACAGAGTTACAAGTTACAGCCCCACTCCTGTGCCAGGTAAGTCCACTACGGGCTCACCATAGCCCGTGCTACTTTAAACTTTTCGTTCCCAGTAGATGAATCTTAAACAACAACAACAACGGTTCGAGATTGGAGGGAGGGGGGTAGTTAGATAGGGGAGGAGAGGGAAATGATCAAGATGAAAAGGGAAATCGGAGGGGAGGGGGAAAAAGGACGTGGGAAGAGGCGAAAGCAACGGGGATTAACTGGGGGGGGATTAGGGGTGGGAGACATATTGTCCCGGGCACTGCCGGGTACTACTCCTAGTTGTAATATTTAGTATGTGTATGTATTAATATGTCAAGGAAAAGTTAGGATTCGTATTGTTGTTCTGTTGGCAATTGTTGATATTTGCAGTAGTTGCAGTAGCGGGGGGAAGCCACAACATGGATATGGTTCTGTTGGCAATTATTGATACTTGCAGTAGCGGAGGAAGCCACAACAAGGATGTGGTTCGAACACAGGAAGATAACGATTCACAGTTCGACAAAACACCGAATATTTTCGGTTGTTATTCATTCATAAAGTATTGTTCATCCAAAACAGCCAATAATGATTATTTTGTTATTGTTTATAAAGTCGGTGTTTTCTCTAAGGATGATTTATGAATTACTAAATTATCTAAGCTGAATGAATTCGCTGAGATGTGAAAACAAATAATTCATACAATTCTTCTACATAAGCTGAATCTTACATTTTTCCAGTACAGGAAATAATACATGTTACCAAATTTTTACAGTCAGCAAACTCTATGAATCAAAATGTCATGGATATCCGGACCTCTGTAACTTTGTGTAATCAAGAGAGCTTTCGAACCACAATATCCAAGAGCAACGCTAATTCAATGCCAGATCAACGCCGTCAATGTTGATTCAAGGTTTACCTATTGCCATTCGTGGATATTGTGCCCACTGAGTTAGAGAGTAGCGCAGCGAATCAGCGAGAGGGAGTCGAAAGTGTTGATTTGTGGCTCCAACCGATAAGAGAAGTCATTAAGAGCGGATTCCAACACATTCACTTCTCGGAGCCAATTATCGCGTGTGTGGTGCCTTTCTATTTCCCACTTGGGAGCGCCTCTCTTCTACTGCATCCTTTTCAAGTCGTTCAAATTCTCACCAGTTGTATTCACCTAGTTGCGTTTGCGGTGGTTGAGCTCTGGCTCTTTGATCCCGCCTCTCAACCGTCAATCTACTGGTGAACAGATTCCTGAGCTTCTCGAGCTCCATCATATCAACATTTGAATCTGTGTATGGAGTCAGACTCCACCACATCACCTCTTAGTGCATTCAGTTTACTACCTACTGTGACACTGAAAAACTTCTTTCTAATGTCTCTGAGGCTCATTTGGGTACTCAGCTTCCACTTGTGTCCCCTTGTGCATGTACCACTCGTGTTAAATAATACATCCTTGTCTACCTTGGCAATTTCCCTGATAATGTTGTATGTGGTGATCATGTCTCCACGGGCTCTTCTGTCTTCCAGCGTGAGGTGCAATTCCCTCAGCCTTTCCTAGTAACTCATGCCTCTTAGTTTTGGAACTAGCCTAGTGGCATATCTCTGAACTTTGTCCAACTTCATCTTGTTCTTGACAAGGTACGGGCTCCATGCTGGGGCCGCATACTCCAGGATTGGCCTTACATACGTGGTACAAGGTTCTGAAAGATTCCTTACACAGGTTTCCGAAGGCAGTTCTGATGTTAGCCAGCCTCGCATACGCCGTCGATGTTATTCTTTTGATGTGAGCTTCAGGAGACAGGTTTGGCATGATATCAACTCCTAGATCTTTCTCTCTGTCCGTTTAGTGAAGAACTTCATCTCCCATTCGGTATCCAGTGCTTGGCCTCCTATTTCCTCCCCCCCCTAGTTTCATTATCTTTCATTTATTTGGGTTGAACTTTAGTAGCCTTTTGTTTGACCATTCCATCAGTTTGCTTAGGTCATCTTGTAGCCACATACTATATTCCTCTGTCTTATTCCTCATAATAATTTTTGCATCATCAGCAAACATTGAGAGGAACGAGTCTATTCCCTCTGAGAGATCATTTACTTATATCTGGAACAGTATAGGTTCAAGAACTGATCCCCGAGGGACTCCACTAGTGACGCCGCTCCACTCCGAGATCTCATCCCTCAGAGTGACTGTCTTCTGTTGATTTGGTACTGCCTTATCCAATGGAGTACCCTCCCTTCCACTCCTGCCTGCATCTCCAATGTGTGCACTAGTTTCTTATGTGGTACTGTGTCAAAGGTTTTCTGGCGTACCTTACAGCACTGCACAGTAGTGGAAGTATCCTGTTCCACCTAGAGTTTAGGCGATTTGGGTCCATCAACTCCATACAATGCGGAATGATATTGATCCTGGTGGCACCTGTTACATATGTGTAATGGGGTGGTGAATGTATTAGGGTCGTGTTGCATCAAGCACCTGGTGCACTTGTGCAATTCCTCGAGGCGCTTTATCCTCGAAACGCGATCAGGAAAGGTTTGACACTGATAAATGGTATGATTCTCTTGACAAAAGAGATAGCAACTCCTTCCTGTATTAGATGCAGGAGTCACAACTTTAGGTGACTTATGGGCTACAGGTTTAGAAGGGCTAATAGTGTAGATACCTACTGTAGTATACTTCCATTTTGGAGTGGAAGCATCGGATTTAGACGTATTAGGCTGTTTGGAGGTACCTTTGGGTTTGACTGATTTATTAGTGGTTGATTTGTCAGTGTTAGGTATTATTTTCTCATGAGCTCTCAGTTGATTAACTGTTATCCTTAATCCCTCAAAAATCTCATCTAGGGATAGGATAATGTGAACAGATGGATGCTAGAATCTCCTTAGGAAACTTACTCTGTATTTCTAATTTCAATACCCACTCTGCTTTAGGTACATCTGCTTTGACACCTAGAGCTTTAATTAGAGACTACCTGAAGCCTAAATTCTTGTAGAGCTTCAAGGATTGTATCTGATGTAGGCATCGCTCTTAACTTATAATAAAGATTAACAATAGCAATTTCTTTATTACTGTAATTAATTTTTAGTAACTGAATAGCAGTAACGTAGTCATTATCAGTAGGAATTAGGTGTTCGACAACTACCTTTGCTTCACTTTCTAGGGTAATTCGCAAAAAGATGAATTTATTTGGCTTGCTAATAGACTTTTTGGAGTTTACTATAGAGTCGAATGTGTTCCAATAGCATTCGAAATTCTCATCATCTCTACCAAGGAAGTTAGGGAGTACAATTGTAGGAAGACGAACTTCCTGGAGTGTTTCCTGTTTATTAGGAATTACTCTAGTTTATTAGAACTCTATTGTGGTTAAGAGTATTTTGAAAAACTGAGTTGCTCTGCAATTTGTCTAGAGATCGTGTTAATAATTTAGATGATCTTGGATACCCTTCTCAAACTTCTCCATCTCGGCATGGAAGGTATCTAGCTGATCCGGCTCAGCATTCTGTTGCATGAGGACTCTGAGATAGTCATCTGCAGCCTCATTTGTTCTTTGCAACTTTTGCTTGGCCGTCTCTATGAGGTTTTCTAATACTTTGGCTGTGACACCAGATTGTACCAGCTGGTCACACTTATTCAACTGTCGAGTCACATGGCCTTTGTGACTCGTGTATGATTTAAGATACAGTAAGCAGTTGCTGGACATTTTTTCTGGTGCTCAGTCTGTGGATTTTGACTTAGTTGGTGCCATGGTTAAGTAATGAAAATAATTGGGGAACTGATTCCAATATACGTGGAACGAGTACGATTATAGATTATTCTGATTAGCTGGACCAGTTGATCGAAAATGGCGAGAGTCCCCTTTCTTCCCGAAAGTCGCGCATGCGCATTGCTCCCCGTATGGGCTAGAGCATAAATTATATATATTCATTAAAGCTAAATAGGGAAGGAAACGTTTATAAATATTGTATATATCTCAATGAAATACTTCATGTGGTGATTTTTTATTTTCACAGTGCAGGCCAGTTAATGTAGACTGCACAAATAAAATGAGAATCCTTTGGAGGTGGAAATTATTTTAGATTATGATATTATTTACTAGAACGTCAATCAAACTGGGTAAAGGAATTCCAGTAAACTGTTGTATACTAAATAAAGTAAACCTATTACTAAATAATTATCCCTAATAAAGGAAAGTAAATGGTTGAACTTCTATTAGATCTACAGATTTGTGGAAATTTATTCTCCGTGGGTGGCCGTAGAGGGAACGCTGCACAATTCTAGGAGAAATTGACATGATGTTCCACATCCTTATGCAATGAATCTGTGATACTAAACTCGAATTAGTAGTGTAAGTTAATTATAACAAATAGTACATGAAATACATCCCATTGTAATAAGATTAGTAATGAGTATTAAATAATTATGAAGCCTATACAGGAAATACATCCTATTGTATTAGGGATGAGAATACTGTTGGAAATTTCCAACGACTAGCTCGAGAGTCTCCCAGAATTTTGCCTGAATTACCTGAGATCCACTAACACTAGTGCTTCGACGAGGAATAGGAAGCACGCGGCTTGTCAAAGGTACCTGTCATGTTCACAGAAAATGGTACCATCCTTTTCTATGTGCGGCGGCTGGACGCCACTAGAGAAGGTAAACAGCGCACAGGACGCCTGCCAGCTTGGGAGCTACTCTATCATGTAATCATTTTAAGTATTAAAGTCAGTAACCAGGAATGACTTTACATCACCTTACTACCAAGACTATCTCAGCTATACACAGACACCACACTGGCGACGAGGATGAACTGGGAACGCAGGTATTTTGTTCAACAAAACACAAGGAAGGAGCATGCTGTCTCGCCCAGAGAGGAAGGAGAAGCTGTCTGAGCACCATACCCGATGCTGTATGCAACCCCATGCTGTGTGCTGCACTGTTGCTGTGTGCTGATCGTTGCTGTGTGCTGGCCGTTGCTGTGTGCTGGCCAATGCTGTGTGCTACCCAAGCTGTGCTGAGTGTTGCTGTGAGAGGAATCTGCCGACGCTGTGTACGAAACGACGCTTTGATGCAGTGTACAAAACCCGATGTTTTGGTTACGAAACGACGCTCCGTGCTACAAAATTCTTCACGCTGTGAACCAACTGCTGCCTACTGCTGCCAACTGCTGCCAACTGCTGTACCAACTGCTGCCAACTGCTGCCACTGCTGCCACTGCTGTACCAACTGCTAACAACTGCTGTGTTGCTGTGAGTAGGAACAACACATGTACACAAGGGCTAGGTAAGAAGTCAGTTGCTGCTGTGTTGTGCACTGTTGTGAACTTTTGCATTAAAATGCTTGTGTGCTTTGCAAAATTAAAGTAATTACAGTGAATTCTTGAATAACATATACAGTGCAGTAAGTGTTATATATTCTGAGGAACATTTTAAGTGATAAGTTTAAATTTATTCAGTAAAAATGGCAAATATACCTCAGTTTCCTGCATTTGATCCTGACTGTGACCAGACAAACCTGTCACAGAGGTGGGTCAAATGGCTTAAAAGGTTTGAAAATTTGTTGATAGTTTCTGACATCAAAAGTGCTGAAAGAAAGCGTGCCTTTCTGCTTCATTATGCAGGTGATAGAGTTTGTGATATCTTTGATACACTGAAAGATACTGGTGGTGCCAAAGATTATGACACTGCCAAGGCCAAATTAACTGAGCATTTCAAACCAAGGCAAAATACTGCTATGGAAATTATGCATTTCAGGAGAGCAAAACAACTCTCTAATGAAACTGTTGATCAATACCATACACGTCTGCAGGGTTTAGCAGCCCACTGTGAGTTTGCTGATGTTGACAAGAAATCAAACAGCAAATAATTGAAACATGCACATCTACACGTCTTCGTCGAAGAGCTCTAGAACTTGTTGATGATGAAAGTTCTCTTAACAAGATACTGGATATGGCTCGTCGAATGGAAGATGCTGCACGTGATGCTCGTGCATGGAGTGCAGTGCCAACAACGGTTCTGCCACTGTTACTAACAGTCAAGAAGTATGTAAGGTTCAGGGAGTACACCATGATCATAGAAGATATCATGCCAAACCTAACATTAAATTGAGCCGAGAACCACATCACAACTGGAGTCATGGAACAAGACTCAAGCAGTCACAACGACTCACATCAGAGGTTGTCAATAATAAATGTTACAATTGTGGAGGAGACTACCCACACCAAGATAATGTTGTCCTGCTCAAGGTAAAAGTGCTATGAGTGTAGAAAACTAAATCATTTTGGTGCTATGTGTCGTTCCGCACTAAAGAAACCACAATCAATAAATAAAAGCAATGTACGAGGATCAAGTCATAGGAGTCGAGGTGGCAAACACAATATTGCACCTCAAATCAAGAATGTTAATAATATACAAGACAACATTTCATTACAACCAGTCTCAGATGACAGTGAATGTGATTATATTATGGAGTACAATCAATCACAAATGGAATGATCTTCCAAACAACCCAGAGACTATAGTATACATTGCTGGCATTTGTCTCAAATTCTCATTGCACTGGATCAAACATTGACACCATTGCTGAGTGCCACTATGAAAAATTAAAAAACAATTCCCAAGCTTGAAAACTATAATGGCAAAGCCACTGCCTATGCTTCAAAGGTAGCCTTACCAGTGATTGGAACTTTCACTGCAGAGATTAAGTCAAAGAATGCAATGCTCATTACTACATCCATGTTGTTAGGAATGCAAAGGAGTCTTTACTCAGTTACAAGACTTCAACCAAATTGGGGCTACTTCAGCTTTCTAATGCTGTAGCAGTGGAATCTGCAAACAATGTTGATGCTATTGTGCTGATTTTCTGATCGGTTTAAATCCATAGGTTGTTATACTGATAGCAAAGTACATCTGCATATCAACCCAGATGTAATTCCAGTTGCCCAACCA
>WNGS01144502.1:0-13809 GCA_020271785.1 Procambarus virginalis
ACGAGGATTAAACATCTCCGGCAGAGAGCTTGGGTACGAGACGTGGTGTGAGGATCAAGAGAGAGCAGGGTACGTCGTGTGGACGAGTGGACGCTTCGCGCACAACAGTACAGTGTGCTACCACCGTGACAATGACTACGCCGCTCATGTCAATGGAGCCGTTAAACACTGCCAAGATCTCGTTGGACCTGTGGCTCAGCCTGCTGGAAGCACACTTTCAGTGCCGGGAGATTAAGGAGGACGCCAACAAGAAAGCGGTACTCTTAGTTTCACTGGGCTCGGAAGCATATAGTGTTCTCGGAAATTTGTGTGCACCGGAGCTACCTCACACGAAGACCTATGTAGACCTGATTGCTCTGCTTAAACGTCAGTATGTGGTGAAACCATCATATCACAGGAGTTTGATGGATTTCCAGAAGAGGACGAAAAAGCAGCACGAATCAGTACAGGATTTATTTGCGGATTTGAAGGCTTTGGCTAACCTCTGCAACTTCGGAGCACAGTTGGACGGTAGGGTTAGGGACCAGTTGTTCATGGCAGTGGAAAAGGAGAATTATTTCCCTAACCTGGTGGCAGAAAATTTGGATCTACAATCGATGACTTCATGGACAGTGCTCGAGAAGATATTGAACCTGGAAAGGGCTTTTGGAAGTAAGACTTCTACTCAGGAAATTATGGTCGTACAGGGCCAGACCAGATGCAAACACTGTGGATACAGGCACATAAGTAGCAAGTGCAAGTTTCGTGCATATATATGCAACTTTTGTAACAAGGAGGGACACTTGCAGAGAGTGTGTAGGGAATTTCTGAACAGGAACAACAAGGCCTGGGAGAGGAGACGACCAGGTAATGCAGGAAGAAGAGGTAGTGGTACTGTAGTCAAGGCGGTAGAGGAAGGTAAACCGTCTGAAGAAGCTGCAGGTGAGGAAAACCGACTATATTCGGTGAAAGAAAAGGTATGTTCAGTGAAGTCACAAGTGGTGAATTTTGTAATTAATGGGAAGTTAGTTCCCTTGGAACTGGACACTGGTGCGGCAGTGTCAACATTGTCTAGAGATTGGGCAGATACCTTGCAATTGAATGTAAAACCAGGTAAAAAATCTTTAAGTGCTTATGATAATGTACCGATTAAGGTCTATGGCAAGGTGTCGGCAAAAGTAGGTTATAATGGAAAAGAAATTGTCCAGGATTTTTATGTAGTGGATTCACATAATCCTAGCCTATGTGGTAAGGATCTCATGGAAAAAGTGGGAATTTTCTTGGCGGGCCTAGATGAATTGTCGATAGTTAAAACAATTAAAAGTGCCGAACAAATGTTAGATAAATATTCAGTGGAGGCAGATAAGCCAATTAATAGCATGGTTGCAAAAATTCACCTGAAAAGTGGGGCTTCACCTAAATTTTTCAAGGCAAGAACAGTGCCGTTTCATTACAAGCAATTGGTAGAATCAGCCCTGGAAAAGCATGTGGCAGAAGGCATCTTAGAGCCAATTACACATAGTGAGTGGGCAGCCCCAATTGTACCAGTGTTGAAGGCAGATAGGAAATCTTGAGAATCTGTGCAGACTTCAAGGAACTGAACAACCGCATACACTGTGAGAAGTATCCTTTACCTAAGATAGATGAGTTATTGTCAGTGGTCTGCAAAGGAGCAATTTTTCTAAGATTGACCTGAAGGATGCTTACTTGCAAATTCCTGTAGAGGAGGAGAGCCAGAAATTGTTAGTGATTAATACCCACAAGGGGTTATTTAAGTATAAAAGACTTCCTTTTGGACTCTCCTCGTCTCCAGCAATTTTTCAGAGATTCATGTCCCAGTTGTTAGTTAACATTGAAGGTGTGGCTAGTTTTTTAGATGACATTATTGTATGTGGAGAGAATGAGGAAGTGCATGATGCTAGATTAGAACAAGTTTTGAATCTTTTGCAAAAGCACAATGTGAAGATTAATAAGGGAAAAACAACGTTGAAGACCAAGGCCATTGAATACCTGGGGTACCATATTTCAGGTAAGGGCTTTACTCCTTCTCACAAAAATGTAGCTGCTATAATAGATGCCCCAGCCCCAACATCAGTTGGGGAAGTACAGTCTTTTGTTGGGATGGTTACATATTTTTGTAAGTTTGTGAAGAACTTTTCAACAAAATTAGCACCCTTGTATGAATTGTTGAAAAAGGGGCTAGATTTAAGTGGGCAGCAAGAGAGGAAAATGCATTCAGGAATATTAAGCAGGAATTGATCAATTCTCCAGTGCTCACTAATTTTACAGGTAGACTCCCATTAAAACTGGAGGTAGATGCTTCCCCAGTAGGAGTGGGTTGTGTATTATTACAGGAAGTAGATGGTCAGGATAAAGTAGTATATTTTGCTAGCAAGAAATTATCTCCTGCGGAACAGAATTATTCTCAGTTAGATAAAGAAGCTTTAGCTTTGGTATATGCTGTAAAGAAACTGAGGTATTTTCTGCTGGGGAGGAAATTTCTTGCTAGAACAGATCATAAACCCCTGCTAGGATTGTTTGGCAGAGGTAAGCAAATTCCAGTTAATGCCAATGCTAGAATTCAAAGATGGGCATTACTACTCTCACAGTTTGAGTATGATTTAGAGTTTAAGCCAGGCAAGGATAATGTAGTAGCTGATGCATTAAGTAGATTGCCTGTGACAGAAGAATTAATTCCAGTATTCCAGTGGAGTATGTTAACCTGGTGGAAGCTATGTCTTTTGAGGATATTTCATTCCAGACTATTAGGAAGGCAACTGGTAGAGATCCCAAATTAAGTCTGTTGTTGAAATATGTCAAATATGGTTGGAATGATAATTTGTTATTGTCAGAGTATGCTGCAGTGAAGGCTGACCTTAGTATTCACCAGGATGTACTTTTGTATAGGAATAGAGTGGTGGTGCCTGGGGAACTGAGATGTAAGATTTTGGAACAGCTGCATGTAGGCCATAATGGCATAAATGCTATGAAAGCAGAAGCTAGAAGTTGGGTTTGGTGGCCAAAAATAGACCAGGATATTGCTGAGGTAACAAAAAATTGTCATATTTGCTTTAAGAATTATCAGAAACCCCAGGCCCCAGTACTTTCTTGGCCATGCACTGGAAACCCTGGTCTAGACTTCATGTAGATTATGCGGGACCTATGGATAATAAATATTACCTAGTGGTGGTGGATTCATACACCAAATTTCTGGATGTGCATGTGTGTAATTCCACCACATCATCTGTAACTTGTGAATTACTAAGGAAAACATTTTGTAATTTTGGATTGCCAGACATAATTGTCTCAGACAATGCTCCTTATTTTGTTTCTGTGGAAATGGAGGATTTTTTTAGAAAAAATGGTATTAAACATGTAACACCTGCCCCCTATAATCCTTCTTCAAATGGTCTAGCAGAGAGAGCAGTGAGATCCTTGAAAGAAGGGTTAAAGCGGTTTACGGAAGGTACTATTAATACAAGGCTTTGTAGATTTTTATATAATCAAAGAAAAACTGTTCATTCTACTACTGGTAAATCTCCTTCTGAATTACTGTTTAATAGACACTTTAAAGTGCACATGGAAGCAGTAAAGACAGATCCCAATAAAGAGAAATCGGTAACTAGCTTGGCCAGTCAGTTGGCTCAGGGAGAGGAATTGTTGTTTAATGAAGGGGATGCAGTATATGCAAGGAATTTTGGAAGTGGAAAGCCCTGGGTGGAAGGAAAATTAGGGAAGTCCTGGGCCGCAGGAACTTCACTGTGCAAGTGCAGAGTTTTGGGAACATTAATTGGAAAAGGCATGCCGATCAGCTCATGCCAAGGTTCACAGGGAATTTTGAAGACCCTTCAGGTGGGGGTGGGGCAACTAGTGATATCCATCCTAATAATGAAGGGATAGCAGCACCTGCAGGTGACCGTGAGGCAGAGCAAGGGGCAGCAGAGGGTTATGGGGATACAGTCAACCCTATGGACTCTACAAGGAGTAATTCAGAAGAATGTTTCCCAGAAGTAACAGGTCAGGACTTCCAGTTGAGAAAATCAGGAAGAGTCATACGACCGCCTGATAGACTTAACCTGTAGGGATAGAGTTTATTTAAAAGGGGAGGAATGTTGGGATTGAGTACTACAGATGTTGGAGGTAGCATGTTTGGAGCAGATGCTCTTTTGTTTATGATCTTGTTAACAATATTTCATGTACCTGATTATTGTTTTGTTGTTGTTACTGGCGGAGAATAAAACCAAGAGGACGAAGATTGTTTCTCTGACTACAACCATAACACTGTCCTTACCATATTAACCTGCAATGTTAAATGGGATTCTTGTATTGTGATTTGTGTATTTGTACTCACTGAATTTGTGCGCCCCTTGAGGGACTTGAAGTAGAGGGGGGTAGAAATAGCCTAAGCTACTCTATCCCTTTGAGATGTATTTTTTCTTGTCTCAATAAACTTACTTGAACTTGAACTTGAAAATAAAGAGTACTCAGAGAAGACCTTGTGGATCCTCACTGAACACTTTGATATTTTCTTCTCCTACCACCCCTATTCTTTTGGTATGTGTGTATATTTATCTAACTTTATTTGAAAATGTCATTACACAAAAAAAGTTACAATATTGATTACATGCAGGGTACAAGGCTGCTTGTCACAAGTTGAATAGCTCCTCCATCTCCTCAGATGGCGGGCAGGAACCATGGATGCAGTGAGCATTTCCTCTCTGGATTGCCACACTAATGCGCTGAAAAAGAAAACTGGCAGCTCTAGGGTCTCTAGTTGTTTCGATTAGCTTTGACCCCAACTCCTTCAAAAAGCTAGCAGCACTTTTACCCCAGGCACCAAGTGTCTCTGAGGTAATGGGGACAAAATTGTAGTGGTGCTCAAGGTCTTTGTACTTATGTGACATTTATATATATATATATATATATATATATATATATATATATATATATATATATATATATATATATATATATATGTCGTACCTAGTAGCCAGAACGCACTTCTCAGCCTACTATGCAAGGCCCGATTTGCCTAATAAGTCAAGTTTTCAAGAATTAATTGTTTTTCGACTACCTAACCTACCTAACCTAACCTAACCTAACTTTTTCGGCTACCTAACCTAACCTAACCTATAAAGATAGGTTAGGTTAGGTTAGGTAGGGTTGGTTAGGTTCGGTCATATATCTAGGTTAATTTTAACTCCAATAAAAAAAATTGACCTCATACATAATGAAATGGGTAGCTTTATAATTTCATAAGAAAAAAAATTGAGAAAATATAGTAATTCATGAAAACTTGGCTTATTAGGCAAATCGGGCCTTGCATAGTAGGCTGAGAAGTGCGTTCTGGCTACTAGGTACGACATATATATATATATATATATATATATATATATATATATATATATATATATATATATATATATATATATATATATATATATATATATATATAACAGGTATAGCCCCACCTGCAGGTCCTTAATCTAACAAATATAATTAGAGTATCAATAAGCAGCAAAATTTAAATTCAACATAATAACAACAATGCAAATTGATTGGGACTATTACACTGGTGAAGATATATGTCTTAAGTACTAATGTTGGGGAAGTGGCTTGTACAAGACACAGTGTGAGTTTGTTGCACAAGGAAGGAAACTATGAGGGGTGAAATTAGGTACTTTTTATTTTACTTTTGAACAAGGCATAGGTTGGAACATTTTTTTTTAATTCATCAGGGAGTGAATCCCAAAGACTGGGTCCTTTTATTTGCATGGAGTGTTTGAACAGATTTAGTCTGATTCTGGGGATACCAAAGATATATTATTGCTGGTGTGGTGCTCATGAGTTCTATCACACCAATCAAGGAAAAGTTTCAGATCAAGATTAGCATTTAGGAACAAGGTTTTGAACATGTAGATAACACAAGAGAATGTGTGGAGTGAGTGTATGTTTAGCATGTTAAAGGACTTAAACAGAGGGGCTGTACGTGTTTGTCTGAAGACAGAGTTTGTTATAGTTCTCATAGCAGATTTTTGCTGAGTGATGATGGCCTTCAGGTAATTTGCAGTGGTTGAACCCCATGCACAGATACCGTATGTAAGATAGGGATAGATTAGCGCGTAGTATAGTGAGAGGAGAGCAGAGTTTGGAACAAAATATCTGATTTTATAAAGTATACTGACCGCCTTTAAGACTTTTCTGGCTATGTGTTGTTTGTGGGTGATGAAGTTGAGTCTCTTGTCTATGCATAGGCCATGGAACTTTCCATCATTTTTATTGCCAATAATAACATTGTCTATGTGAAGGTCAATTTGGTTTGATGATTTGCTTCCAGATAAAATGTAGCAAGTCTTTTCTATGTTCAGTGTGAGTTTGTTGGTTGACACAATGAAAACAGAAAGTATTCATAATAAGGTCACTTTAGTATGCAAAGTGTTTTGGGCATTGCTTAGAATATTGTTATACTGTATTCCTAAACAGGAATTAAATTAACATATATGAAGTTGTTAATGAAATTAGCAAAGTATATACAATAATGAGATATAGAGAAAATTTATATTAAAAATTACAATAACAGCAAAATACATATATTTTATTTTTTGTTGAGGTGTATGAAGACATGCAAGAGGTGTATGGAGACATGCAAGAGGTGTATGGAGACATGCAAGAGAAGTTGAGGTGTATGGAGACATGCAAGAGAAGTTGAGGTGTATGGAGACATGCAAGAGAAGTTGAGGTGTATGGAGACATGCAAGAGAAGTTGAGGTGTATGGAGACATGCAAGAGAAATTTGTTACATGATGGTAATTAGATATGTCTTAGTTTCTCTTTTAAACTGGTTGAGAGAAGTTCAACTTTTAATCAAATTTCAGAGGTCGTCCACAACTTGGGACACTTGATTTGCATAGCATTTCTACATTGGCCGAAATCTCACTCTAGGAATATCTTGAGGTTATCTTGAGATGATTTCGTGGCTTAGTATCCCCGCGGCTCGGTCATCGACCAGGCCCCCTTTTTGTTACACACCCCCAGGAAGCAGCCCGTCGCAGCTGTCTAACTCCCAGGTAAATATTTACTGCTAGGTGAACAGGTGCATCAGGGTGAAAAAATCTCTGCCCATTTCTTTCCGCCTCCGCCGGGGATCGAACCCGGAACCTCAAGACTTCGAATCCCGAGTGCTGGGCGGTGTGCAGGACAAACATCAATTGTGACACTAGCTCTCCAAATATGTCGGTTGCTTAATTTAGAAACTGTACTTGTGGTCGATCTCAAACCCATTGTTGATGTGACGACTTATATTGAATTTTGTAACTTGCTTAGCTAAATGTATTGTGGGGTTCAGTCCCTGAGCCCATTATGTGCCTCTGTAACCCTTTCCACTACCGCCTACAAGATGGGTATGGGGTGCATAATAAATGAACTAAACTAACAAAGAAAGTATAAAAATACATTGTATAAGAAATTTGACAGAAAAAAGGTACATAAAGTAAATTTAAGAGTTATTCACAGGTACATTTTAGCATAATTTGAGGATTATTGCAAGATATAATGTGTATAATGTGATTTTAACTATGTGTATAACATGATTTTCTGAGGTTGTAAGAAAACGTGCTCGGATTGGGGACTTGTTTATTTTATAATGGTAAATAATAAATTAATAAATAATAAATTAATATATAATAAATTAATAAATAATAAATTAAATAATTAATTATTATTATTATATATAATAAATAATAATAATAAATAGTATAATGATATGCAATTATTTTAATGAATCAAATAGCTAATTAGGGTGAATGATAAATAATTATTGATTAATGCATAACAATAAAGTATTAAAGAATAATTATAATGAATGATCATTATAATGATAAAGTATTAAATCAATTACAATTAATAGCTACATCTATAGCTAGTAACTGAAATTTGCATTATTGAATTACACTAATTACAATTCATGGTAATATTTCTTAGCTATCTGCAGGCTTATCACTTGGGGGTTCCAGCGGAGCACCCCCCCATCCCGTGAGGGCCAGCGGCGCGGAACCCCAACCCCGAAGGGCGAGCGGCGGCTGGCCGCTGTAACTAGGAATGTGACTACTCGCGCTGTGGCTGTAACCGTGCCTGTGACAGGTTTCCCTGACTGAAAAAGTTACCAAACCGGGTCTACTAGACAGATGCTACAAGTGAAACAGCTTCCTTGTTGAAGCCGTACAAAACTCAGGCAAATCATAACATAGAACGAAAAGGCAATGTAAAGGATCTGGGTGTACTCATGTCGGAAGACCTTACCTTTAAAGAACACAATAAAGTAGCCGTCACAACTGCAAGAAAAATGACAGGTTGGATAACAAGAACTTTTCACACTAGAGATGCTATACCGATGATGACACTTTTCAAAACGCTTGTGCTCTCTAGAGTGGAGTACTGCTGCACAATGACAGCCCCTTTCACTGCGGGTGAAATTGCTGACCTGGAGAGCGTGCAGAGATCCTTTACTGCTAGAATCCACTCGGTAAAACATCTAAACTATTGGGACCGACTAAAGAGCCTAAATCTGTATTCCCTTGAGCGCAGGCGGGAGAGATACATAATAATTTACACGTGGAAAATATTAGAGGGGCTGGTCCCAAACCTGCACACAGAAATAACATCACATGAGACCAGAAGACATGGCAGGATGTGCAGAATACCCCCGTTGAAAAGCAGAGGTGCAACTGGTACTCTGAGAGAGAACTCTATCAACATCAGAGGCCCGAGACTGTTCAACACGCTTCCACTACACATAAGGGACATAACTGGCAAACCCCTCACAGTGTTCAAGAGAGAACTGGATAAGCACCTCCAAAGGATACCTGATCAACCAGGCTGTGACTCATACGTCAGGCTGCGAGCAGCCGCGTCCAACAGCCTGGTTGATCAGTCCAGCAACCAGGAGGCCTGGTCGATGACCGGGCCGCGGGGACGATAAGCCCCGGAAGCACCTCAAGGTATCCTCAAGGTAAGCCATCGCGAGGTGCCATATGAGCATAGAGGCAATTTAAGAGCCCACCAACTAGACCTTGCAAGGCGAGTGTGCCTCGCCAACCTTTAACTAGGGATATGTCCACTCGTTCCTGTGACAGTAACCGTGCCCGCATCCCAGGAGAGGGCAATAAAAAAAAAACGGCAAGGTTCTTCCCGACTGAAAAAGGTACCAAACCCGATCTACTAGGCAGTTAAACAGTTAAACTGTTTACAGTTAAAGTTAAACTAGCCGTTCTACTAGGCAGTTAACATGCTGCAAGTTAAACAGCGTCCTTGGTGAGGCCAACGGGGCATCATCGCGACGATCCAGAGCGTAGAGGGCAAGGTGTACCCCCCATGCAATGTCCTTGTGAGGTGATCGTACTGCAGGGGAAAGTACACCCAAGTAGGGGCGCTGTGCACGATGTCGTAAGACTGGTCATTGCTGGAGCCCGCCCTCACAGGGACCAATCCTGTAAGGCCGGCCCCAGGGCGGGTGTGGGAAGCCGCCTTCACCGAGGCCGACTCCCCAGGGTCAGCTTCAGCTTGATGTCCAAAGGGCTTGGAAAGGATGGGGGGGGGGGGTAGAGGGATGGGGAGATGAAATTCAGGAAGAGGATGCGGGTGTAGAGAGAGAGGAGGATTGAAAGTTCGGTGGCCTGTCCACCATGGGTTGACATATGTGTGTGTGTGTGTCGTTTGTTTGTGTATGTGTTATGTTGGGTTGTCAGTACATTGGCTGGGGGGGGCTAGTGTTTGTGACCTTGTTGGTGTCCTGAAGCACTAGAGCCGATGGAGTTGGCTGAGGGAGGTTAATCTTAACAACATCAGGGTAGTCACACTTCTGATATCACGACAAATGGTTTTTGGTTTTATATTTTTTTGTAGTAGTTTTATTTGTTTATATATATTTTTTTTATTTTTTATTTTTTATTATTTTTTATTTATTATCCTTTATTCTTCATTTGGTGTAGATGGGTCCGGGATGGGCCACTCATCAGGGTCGTCTGGCAGGCCGCTTAGTATTTGAGGTCTTGGGAAGGCCTCATCGTGGATATGTCTGATCACTTTTTGTTGGAGAGTGATTTTTCTGTTCTGTGTGGTGGTTCGCGGATCTCGTAGTCGCGGTGGTGTTTTCTGCTACGTAGGGATCTTCGGGGTCTGGGATATACATATTCTTCATGCGGTACAGCTGTCTTCTGGCCAGGTAGCTGAGCCTGATTTTCATTGGCTTCATGTTGAGCGTTTCATGGATTTGGTCAGTTCTTACCCTATCCATCAGTGTCAGGCCCTCCGCAAAGCGGAGTGCTTTGTTTTGTACCCGTTGGATCTTCATCATGTTGGATTTGTTGGTGAGGTTCAGGGGGACGTACGCTCCCCAGGGTCGACCCTGTGTCCGTCGTTGTCGCTGCGGCCCGCCCCCCGGTGGTGAGGGTGGTGTCGACCTCATGGGTGCAGTAGTCTGCCCTCGGGCTCCATCCCTTTTCCTTGTTCATCAATGGTGTACCTTGTGCGCCTTCCGTAGTCGGTTCTGGAAGTATTAAGGCAGTAAGGGTGGCCAGAAACGGGCATGCAGTATGAACGTGACGGGCAAGGAACCTACCCCTTAAGGGTACCGCTGGAATTAGTTTGCAAGAGGGGGGACATTTTCCGGAAGTGAACTGGGCAACTGTCAATAATTGATAAAGCCAGGGTGATACCCTGCGGAAAACTCTGAAAGGGAACACTGGCACAGGGGATAGGAATGACTAGAGGGAAAAGGAAGAGAAAAAGATCTTCCAGGAAACTAGTCTGTAGCGAAGTAAAGTAACTACCAAACTGAGCAGAACTTTAGCGGGGGAAAACCCGGACAAGTGAAAAAGGTGGGTGGTGGGGGGGGGGGGGACCAGTTACCGTATCTGGGTCAAGGGCAGAAGTTAATCCAGGGGGAGGCGGATCTAGCAAGTAATAACTCGTTTCAAAATAATCAATTATAATAATATAAAACAATAGAACAGCCCAACATAATCAATATTTATATGACCAATATGTATATAATAACAAATCTATATATAAAGAAACAATAAATCAATTATAAGAAACAGGGGCCGGATTCAGGAAGGTACTTACGAAGGTTTTTCCTCTTAGCTAAGAATGTTTTCCTTCTTAGCGCCTTCGTGGCGACTACGTCGGTATTCAAGTAGCTACACTAAGTGGAAAAACCTTCGTAAGTTCATTCCGGGATTTAAGTGTGGTTTCGACCACTCGTAGCTTTACGTAAACTGGATATAACTCAATTTTTCTCTACTACATAACACTGGAATCGATTTTAATATAACAAAAGGTTATTAGTTTATTTATTTTTTATTTACGTAAGGTACATACATAAAAGTGATTGTACAGAGTGATGGAGTAAATAGATAGGGCTAGTACATACAATGCCTAAAGCCACTATTACGCAAAGCGTTTCGGGCATGAAAAACTTAAATGACTAAGGCTTAAGACTAATTGAGCATAAGGAATAAAATGAGTTGAGAAAAACAAAACAGTTAAGAAGGGGGGAACATGGTTGAAAAAGCAGCACAAATGCAATTCGGTCGACAAAACAGCGTCATTTAAAACAAAAACAGACATTGGTTGACAATAGAGGGGTAAGGCAGGTTACAGGGAATTTATTAGGTATTTCTTCGTTTTTCTCTAGTTGGCGAATCTCGTGAAGAGGAGTCCTTCGTGTTAGTTATATATGCATTCTCTGCTTGAAACTTAAAGTAAATATGTCTTTTATGATAGTAGAATTAGTTTTATAATAGCAAGATATTATCCCCGTAGTTATTAAGTAAATAAACACTGGTGAACATGAAATATGAGAGAAGGTGATGAGCCCTGCCTGATGGGATCATTTACTATCACCAAATGCCCCTGTTCACCTAGTAGTAAGGGTGTACCTTAGCTATACATACCCTTTTCTAATTTATTTAGTTTGGTTTTATTTTTAAATTAAATCTGGGTGAGACATAAAATAAAAATATGCTGCACAAATGATGTTAGGTAAGGAATAGGGTAAAAATGTCAAAAACTTTATTCACTGAATACTTAAAGCTATAATTATGACTATATAGACTATTAAAAAAAGAGAGAGGGAAGTAGGGGTCCAAGACCTCTTCCTGTTATACAATTTGGGTGTGGAACAAGTAATTATCAAAAGAAGGCACCATGTCGGGAAGGCTATGTAGCAGTAAGGCAGTGAGGTGAGGCAGCTACTTATTTGAGAAATGCTTATTTTATTTACCTTATAAGCTGAGTCAACTTATTTTATTTGAGGAATACTCAGCTGATTCCTCTACATTTAGCATGGAACAAATTTGTGTCCAAGACCTCTTCCTGTTACACAATTTGGCTGTGTGTAACCAAACTAGAAGTGCTCTACAAATCAAGGGACCCAGGGATCCAACATTATGTTATCAATATCAAGTGATAATGTTAACATTATGTCAACATTATCAAGGGAACCAAGGGATCCAACATTATGTTTGTAAATCAACTGTATGCACTTTTCCTGAATAAAATGTATTTATTTTTTATTTTTTAATCAGTAAGTATTAAAAGAAGGCACTATAAACGTACGTTACAGCACCAAGCTGGGAAGGCTATGTAGCACCATTGTGTAACAATAAACCAAATTTTTTTTTAACAAATAATGCACCTGTATGGTAAAACAAATCCTGTCAGCTGTAAAAATATTGATGCAGTTATTTAAATAAAAATTATAATGAAAGAAATATTACTGGTTTATTTTTATCCTATCTTTTTATACTGTACAGTATATCCAAGGAAGTGAAAAATTGAGACATAATGCACAATTTAATGAATGATTAGCATGGATTAGCAGTTCAAAAGAAATATGACTATTACATATCAACATGAGATCTTAATGATCCATTGTCAACATGATTTAATAAGGATAATACAGTACTGTATTTGTAATACAAACTATAAATGGCCCCTGCATAATTTAAATTAAGCGGGGGAATTCTGGGAGGCGAAAACAATTATGCAGCGCTCTGTGAGAGCTGCGCGCGCCGTGGGGGGGGGGGGGGCGCACATTTAAGCAAACGCACAAGGAGTTTCCCTCTCACTCCCACACAGCTACGGTACGCTCCATACGAAACAACAGAAGCCTGCAGACCACAATATGGACTCAACACCAGCAGCTGCGGCCCCTGCTCTAATGGAACTGCCCCTTGGAGGCCCATCAACTTCCCAGAGCGACCCCCCTGGGGCGTCGGGCCCGCAACAGGACCTCAGGTATGGCCCCGCCTGCGGCTCGCATGAGGAGCGTGGCCACCTCCTAGGCCAGGATTGTCCGTTAGCCGTGTGCCCAGCGGCATGCCCCCCGGGCTAGTTCAGTGCCTTGCTGCTTTACTGGGCCCCTGTGCCCCTTGTGGTCCTTGCCCCCCCCCCCCGGGCCACCCCCTCCCCGGGCCCTCCCCCGCCTCGTGCCCCAGCCGTGTTCCAGCTCCTACGGGCCCTGTTTGGGGGCCCAGTGCTGACGCCACAGCTGGCTGCGCCCTGCCTGGGCTGGAGGATACGGGGGGGGGGGGGGGGAGGCGGGCGGGCCCCCTGTGGCCCCTACAGTTTTTTTTTTTTTTTTTTTTTTTTTTTTTGAGATATATACAAGAGTTGTTACATTCTTGTACAGCCACTAGTAGTTCACGCGGGAACCTGGTCTGGCGGCCACCTCCCTGCTCGGGAACCAGCTGGTGGCCCAGCGGACGCTGGGGGACGCCCGGCCCAGGTGTTGGTGTACACGCCTGGATGTCCCAGCGTCGTCATCCCTAC
>WNGS01144511.1:0-2500 GCA_020271785.1 Procambarus virginalis
AAGAAGACAAAGGACAGAGGACAACAGGATCAGATGCAACAGAGCTAGGAACGATTACATAAACTCAGACGGACATCGGAAAGGGACTATGAGAACGATATTGCAATCAAAGCGAAAAAACAACCTAAGCTACTACACAGTCATATAAGAAGAAAAATGTCGGTGAACGACCAAGTGACAAGACTAAGGAAGGCAGAGGGGACATATACTGAAAGTGACAAGGAAATCTGTGAGGCACTGAATGCCAGTTTCCATGGAGTGTTCACTACCGAGCCCGAGCAGCTCCCATTGTTGGAAGGGGTTACCCTAGATGAAAGACTATCAGATATAGAGGTGACAGTGGAGGAGGTAATGAAACAGTTGACAACTCTAGATGCATCTAAAGCAGTAGGACCAGACAAAGTATCACCGTGGATACTAAAGAGAAGCAGCGCAGGCCCTCAGCGTGCCTCTGGCAATGATCTTTAATGAGTCACTTATGTCGGGAGAATTGCCCAGTTGCTGGAAGAAGGCAAATGTCGTGCCGATCTTCAAGAAAGGCGATAGGGAGGAGGCACTTAACTATAGACCTGTATCACTGACAAGCATCCCCTGTAAAATACTGGAAAGAATAATTAGGCTACGACTGGTTGCACACCTGGAGAACATTAGGTTTGTGAACAAGCATCAACATGGGTTCTGGACAGGGAAATCGTGCCTAACAAACCTTCTGGAATTCTATGATAAAATAACGAGGATAAGACAGGACAGAGATGGTTGGGCAGACTGCATATTTCTGGACTGCCAAAAAGCCTTTGATACAGTACCGCACATGAGACTGCTATTCAAACTCGAGAGGCAGGCGGGGGTAGGGGAAAGGTCCTAGCATGGATAAGGAACTACCTAACAGGAAGGAGCCAAAGAGTTACGGTAAGGGGCGAGAAGTCGGACTGGCGAACAGTAACAAGTGGAGTACCACAAGGATCGGTGCTGGGACCAATTCTATTTCTTGTATATGTTAACGACATGTTTACGGGTGTAGAGTCCTACATGTCGATGTTTGCGGATGACGCAAAGTTGATGAGAAGAGTTGTGACAGATGAGGATTGCAGGATCCTCCAAGAGGACCTGAACAGGTTGCAGAGATGGTCAGAGAAATGGCTACTGGAATTCAACACGAGCAAATGTAAAGTTATGGAAATGGGACTAGGAGATAGGAGACCAAAGGGACAGTACACAATGAAGGGGAACAGCCTACCTGTGACGACGCGCGAAAGAGACCTGGGTGTGGACGTAACACCTAATCTATCTCCTGAGGCACATATAAATAGGATAACGACAGCAGCGTACTCTACACTGGCAAAAGTTAGAACATCATTCAGAAACCTAAGTAAGGAGGCATTTAGGGCTCTTTACACTGCCTACGTGAGGCCAGTCTTAGAGTATGCCGCCTCATCATGGAGTCCCCATCTAAAGAAGCACATAATGAAACTGGAAAAGGTTCAGAGGTTTGCAACGAGACTCGTCCCAGAGCTACGAGGGATGGGGTATGAGGAGCGCCTGGGGGAACTATGCCTTACGACACTAGAAAGAAGAAGGGAGAGGGGGACATGATAGGAACGTATAAAATACTCAGAGGGATTGACAGAGTGGACATAGACGAAATGTTCACACGGAATAGTAACAGAACGAGGGGACATGGATGGAAGTTAGAAACTCAGATGAGTCACAGAGATGTTAGGAAGTTTTCTTTTAGCGTGAGAGTAGGGAAAATGGAATGCACTTAAGGAACAGGTTGTGGAAGCCAATACTATTCATAATTTTAAAACCAGGTATGATAGGGAATGGGATAGGAGTCATTGCTGTAAACAACTGATGCTCGAAAGGCGGGATCCAAGAGTCAATGCTCGATCCTGCAGACACATATAGGTGAGTACATATAGGTGAGTACACACACACACACACAACCACACACACACAACACACACAACACAACACACAACCACACACACACACACACAACACACACACACACCACACACACACCACACACACACACACACACAACACACACACACACTTCAGAGGTTTCAGGACGAAGAGAATGCAACTGAGATCTCCAGAAAACTGGTTAAGGTTAAAAACCTAAATTCTTTATAATGGCAAAAGTTTAATTTTATTGCCATTAGATAAAATACCAATGAATTTTAAGTGTCCAAGTAAGGTTGGATTTAGATTAAACATAAAAGAACAAAACTGCAACGTAGGAGATTCCGTGGGGGCTGCGAGGGGACACAGTGAGGGCTGCGAGGGGACACAGTGAGGGCTGCGAGGGGACACAGTGAGGGCTGAGAGGGGAAAAAGCGAGGGAATGCGTGGAGACAAAATGAGGGCTGCGAGAGGACAGAGTGAGGGATGCAAGTGGAAACAGTGAGGGCTGCGAGAGGACACAGTGGAGGATACGAGGGGAGACAGTGAAGGCTGCGAGGGGACACACTGAGGGCTGCGAGGGGAGACAGAG
>WNGS01144511.1:7500-12031 GCA_020271785.1 Procambarus virginalis
ACTCAGAGCCTCAGAGCTCACCACTCAGAGCTCACCACTCAGACCCTCAGAGCTCACCACTCAGACCCTCAGAGCTCACCACTCAGACCCTCAGAGCTCACCACTCAGACCCTCAGAGCTCACCACTCAGACCCTCAGAGCTCACCACTCAGACCCTCAGAGCTCACCATTCAGAGCCTCAGAGCTCACCACTCAGAGCCTCAGAGCTCACATCTCAGACACTCAGAGCCTCAGAGCTCACCACTCAGACTCTCAGAGCTCGCCACTCAGACTCTCAGAGATAACTACTCTGACCCTCTGAGCTCACCACTCAGACACTCAGAGCCTAAGAGCTCACCACTCAGACTCTCAGAGCTCGCCACTCAGACTCTTAGAGATAACCACTCTGACCCTCAGAGTTCACCACTCAGACCCTCAGAGCTCACCACTCAGAACCTCAGAGCTCGCCACTCAGTCTCTCAGAGCTCACCACTCAGACTCTCAGAGCTCACCACTCAGACCCTCAGAGCTCGCCACTCAGACCCTCAGAGCTCACCACTCAGACCCTCAGAGCTCGCCACTCATACTCTCAGAGCTCACCACTCAGACCCTCAGAGCTCGCCACTCAGACCCTCAGAGCTCACCACTCAGACCCTCAGAGCTCGCCACTCAGACTCTCAGAGCTAACCACTCAGACCCTCAGAGCTCGCCACTCAGACCCTCAGAGCTCGCCACTCAGGCCCTCAGAGCTCACCACTCAGACCCTCAGAGCTCACCACTCAGACCCTCAGTGCTCACCACTCAGAGCCTCAGAGCTCACCACTCAGACCCTCAGAGCTCACCACTCAGACCCTCAGAGCTCACCACTCAGACCCTCAGAGCTCACCACTCAGACCCTCTGAGTTCACCACTCAGACTCTCAGAGCTCGCCACTCAGATTCTCAGAGATAACCACTCTGACCCTCAGAGCTCACCACTCAGACCCTCAGAGCTCACCACTCAGAACCTCAGAGCTCGCCACTCAGTCTCTCAGAGCTCACCACTCAGACCCTCAGAGCTTACCACTCAGACCCTCAGAGCTTACCACTCAGACCCTCAGAGCTTACCACTCAGACCCTCAGAGCTCACCACTCAGAGCCTCAGAGCTCACCATTCAGACCCTCAGAGCTGACCACTCAGACCCTCAGAGCTGACCACTCAGAGCTCACCACTCAGACCCTCAGAGCTCACCACTCAGACCCTCAGAGCTCGCCAGTCAGGATCTCACAGCTCGCCACTCAGACCTTCAGAACTCACCACTCAGAGCCTCAGAGCTCACCACTCAGACCCTTAGAGCTCGCCACTCAGTCTCTCAGAGCTCGCCACTCAGACTCTCAGAGCTCACCACTCAGACCCTCAGAGCTCGCCACTCAGACTCTCAGAGCTCACCACTCAGACCCTCAGAGCTCGCCACTCAGACTCTCAGAGCTCACCACTCAGACCCTCAGAGCTCACCACTCAGAGCCTCAGAGCTCACCACTCAGAGCCTCAGAGCTCACCACACAGACCCTCAGAGCTGACCACTCAGACCCTCAGAGCTGACCACTCAGACCCTCATAGCTCACCACTCAGACCCTCAGAGCTCACCACTCAGAGCCTCAGAGCTCACCACTCAGACCCTCAGAGCTCGCCACTCAGTCTCTCAGAGCTCGCCACTCAGACTCTCAGAGCTCACCACTCAGACCCTCAGAGCTCCCCACTCAGACCCTCAGAGCTCCCCACTCAGACCCTCAGAGCTCGCCACTCAGACTCTCAGAGCTCACCACTCAGACCCTCAGAGCTCACCACTCAGAGCCTCAGAGCTCACCACTCAGACACTCAGAGCTCACCACTCAGACCCTCAGAGCTCACCACTCAGACCCTCAGAGCTCACCACTCAGACCCTCAGAGCTCACCACTCAGACCCTCAGAGCTCACCACTCAGACCCTCAGAGCTCACCATTCAGAGCCTCAGAGCTCACCACTCAGAGCCTCAGAGCTCACATCTCAGACACTCAGAGCCTCAGAGCTCACCACTCAGACTCTCAGAGCTCGCCACTCAGACTCTCAGAGATAACTACTCTGACCCTCTGAGCTCACCACTCAGACACTCAGAGCCTAAGAGCTCACCACTCAGACTCTCAGAGCTCGCCACTCAGACTCTTAGAGATAACCACTCTGACCCTCAGAGCTCACCACTCAGACCCTCAGAGCTCACCACTCAGAACCTCAGAGCTCGCCACTCAGTCTCTCAGAGCTCACCACTCAGACTCTCAGAGCTCACCACTCAGACCCTCAGAGCTCGCCACTCAGACCCTCAGAGCTCACCACTCAGACCCTCAGAGCTCGCCACTCATACTCTCAGAGCTCACCACTCAGACCCTCAGAGCTCGCCACTCAGACCCTCAGAGCTCACCACTCAGACCCTCAGAGCTCGCCACTCAGACTCTCAGAGCTAACCACTCAGACCCTCAGAGCTCGCCACTCAGACCCTCAGAGCTCGCCACTCAGGCCCTCAGAGCTCACCACTCAGACCCTCAGAGCTCACCACTCAGACCCTCAGTGCTCACCACTCAGAGCCTCAGAGCTCACCACTCAGACCCTCAGAGCTCACCACTCAGACCCTCAGAGCTCACCACTCAGACCCTCAGAGCTCACCACTCAGACCCTCTGAGCTCACCACTCAGACTCTCAGAGCTCGCCACTCAGATTCTCAGAGATAACCACTCTGACCCTCAGAGCTCACCACTCAGACCCTCAGAGCTCACCACTCAGAACCTCAGAGCTCGCCGCTCAGTTCCTCAGAGCTCACCACTCAGACCCTCAGAGCTCACCACTCAGAGCTCACCACTCAGAGCTCACCACCTTTATGCAACTTCAGAGGTTGCATGGCGTTTCACCCCGATTTACACATGAAAATAGTGAAAATAACAGTCTGCCATTCTTGGATGTACTAATAACAAAAACAGGAACCTCTTTAAGCACCAACGTATATACTAAGCCCACCAACATAGGATTATGCCTGAACGGTAGAAGTGAGTGCCCCCAAAGATACAAAGCCAGTGTTCTCAATGTTTATATTCGTCGAGCGCTTACCCGCTGCTCCGAATGGAGCAACGTGAGTAGAGAGTTTGAAAGAGTAACTCAGGTATTGGTGAACAACGGATATATCAACGCGGAAATAAACGCTGCTATAAGAAGACACTTGGACCGCTGGTATAATCCAGAACCTAGAGCAGAAACCACAATACCTCCAATAAAATTATATTACAAATCAACCATGCACTGTGAACATATAAAAGAGGAAAGAATAATGAAAGAAATAATCCGTAAAGGAGTAAAAAGCACTACTCGTAACCAAAACATAAACCTGATAATATTCTATAAAACCAAGAAGACTTCCGAACTCCTTATCAAAAACAGCCCGAAGCCGACAGAGAACCCTCTACAGCAGTCAAGCGTTGTATACATGTACACTTGCCCCCACGAAGGATGTAACCTTCAATCTAAGTACATAGGTATGACGTCGACCAAGCTGACGAGGCGTTTGACATGCCATCTTCAATCCGGTGCCCCTAGGAATCACATGAGACAAGCCCATGACATCACCCTAACAAGACAAATGTTGAAAAAAAGTACGTGTATAAATAGACAGAACCCAAGATGCAAGAAGATTACAAATTCTTGAAGCAATTCACATAAGAATAGAACAACCTACCATGAACACCCAAATCACAGAACTATTTACCCTACCCACAATGAGAGTAAGGACAAGACCAGAACATAAAAATGCCAACACAGAAGACACTGTTCAACATAACAGGCCAATTACACCTGATTAATCTTTGCATAATAGGAGCTGCCTCGTATGGGCCAATGGGTCTTCTGCAGTTACCTTTATTCTTATGTGCTTCGTCCCCCATTTATCCCCTTTTGTATCCCCCTTGTTTTTACCTTTATCACCTGATCCCGTACGGGTATAAATCAACGAGTCCTATAATTTCATTTCACTTGAGAATGAACCATGGAGGTTCGAAACGTTGTGCAAATTGAATAAATAAGTGTAATACATTCTATAGTAATTCATTTTTTCTTCACCTTGAAATAACGAAAATGAGTTTTGGAGAACTCTTCTTTCAGCTAAGACCTGATGCTAAGAAAATAGTTAGAGGAATAAAAGCCCTAAAATAGTATAGTAAATATTTAAATTATAAATTCTATGATAGTAAATACTGAATATGCAGTCATATTCAATGAGATGTCTATATATATACATATATATATATATATATATATATATATATATATAATATATATATATATATATATATATATATATATATATATATATATATATATATATATAGATATATATATATTATATATATATATATTACATATATATATATATATATTATATATATATATATATATATATTATATATATATATACGGACGTGGACGAAGCACACACACACACACACACACACACACATATATATATATATATATATATATATATATATATATATAT
>WNGS01144523.1:0-12821 GCA_020271785.1 Procambarus virginalis
GGGATTGAGTACTACAGATGTTGGAGGTAGCATGTTTGGAGCAGATGCTCTTTTGTTTATGATCTTGTTACAATATTTCATGTACCTGATATTGTTTTTTGTTGTTGTTACTGGCGGAGAATAAAACCATGAGGACGAAGATTGTTTCTCTGACCACAACCATAACAGTGGCGACGAGGATTAAACATCTCCGGCAGAGAGCTTGGGTACGAGACGTGGTGTGAGGATCAAGAGAGAGCAGGGTACGTCGTGTGGACGAGTGGACGCTTCGCACACAACAGTACAGTGTGCTACCACCGTGACAATGACTACGCCGCTCATGTCAATGGAGCCGTTAAACACTGCCAAGATCTCGTTGGACCTGTGGCTCAGCCTGCTGGAAGCACACTTTCAGTGCCGGGAGATTAAGGAGGACGCCAACAAGAAAGCGGTACTCTTAGTTTCACTGGGCTCGGAAGCATATAGTGTTCTCGGAAATTTGTGTGCACCGGAGCTACCGCACACGAAGACCTATGTAGACCTGATTGCTCTGCTTAAACGTCAGTATGTGGTGAAACCATCATATCACAGGAGTTTGATGGATTTCCAGAAGAGGACGAAAAAGCAGCACGAATCAGTACAGGATTTATTTGCGGATTTGAAGGCTTTGGCTAACCTCTGCAACTTCGGAGCACAGTTGGACGGTAGGGTTAGGGACCAGTTGTTCATGGCAGTGGAAAAGGAGAATTATTTCCCTAACCTGGTGGCAGAAAATTTGGATCTACAATCGATGACTTCATGGACAGTGCTCGAGAAGATATTGAACCTGGAAAGGGCTTTTGGAAGTAAGACTTCTACTCAGGAAATTGGTCGTACAGGGCCAGACCAGATGCAAACACTGTGGATACAGGCACATAAGTAGCAAGTGCAAGTTTCGTGCATATATATGCAACTTTTGTAACAAGGAGGGACACTTGCAGAGAGTGTGTAGGGAATTTCTGAACAGGAACAACAAGGCCTGGGAGAGGAGACGACCAGGTAATGCAGGAAGAAGAGGTAGTGGTACTGTAGTCAAGGCGGTAGAGGAAGGTAAACCGTCTGAAGAAGCTGCAGGTGAGGAAAACCGACTATATTCGGTGAAAGAAAAGGTATGTTCAGTGAAGTCACAAGTGGTGATTTTGTAATTAATGGGAAGTTAGTTCCCTTGGAACTGGACACTGGTGCGGCAGTGTCACATTGTCTAGAGATTGGGCAGATACCTTGCAATTGAATGTAAAACCAGGTAAAAAATCTTTAAGTGCTTATGATAATGTACCGATTAAGGTCTATGGCAAGGTGTCGGCAAAAGTAGGTTATAATGGAAAAGAAATTGTCCAGGATTTTTATGTAGTGGATTCACATAATCCTAGCCTATGTGGTAAGGATCTCATGGAAAAAGTGGGAATTTTCTTGGCGGGCCTAGATGAATTGTCGATAGTTAAAACAATTAAAAGTGCCGAACAAATGTTAGATAAATATTCAGTGGAGGCAGATAAGCCAATTAATAGCATGGTTGCAAAAATTCACCTGAAAAGTGGGGCTTCACCTAAATTTTTCAAGGCAAGAACAGTGCCGTTTCATTACAAGCAATTGGTAGAATCAGCCCTGGAAAAGCATGTGGCAGAAGGCATCTTAGAGCCAATTACACATAGTGAGTGGGCAGCCCCAATTGTACCAGTGTTGAAGGCAGATAGGAAATCTTTGAGAATCTGTGCAGACTTCAAGGAACTGAACAACCGCATACACTGTGAGAAGTATCCTTTACCTAAGATAGATGAGTTATTGTCAGTGGTCTGCAAGGGAGCAATTTTTTCTAAGATTGACCTGAAGGATGCTTACTTGCAAATTCCTGTAGAGGAGGAGAGCCAGAAATTGTTAGTGATTAATACCCACAAGGGGTTATTTAAGTATAAAAGACTTCCTTTTGGACTCTCCTCGTCTCCAGCAATTTTTCAGAGATTCATGTCCCAGTTGTTAGTTAACATTGAAGGTGTGGCTAGTTTTTTAGATGACATTATTGTATGTGGAGAGAATGAGGAAGTGCATGATGCTAGATTAGAACAAGTTTTGAATCTTTTGCAAAAGCACAATGTGAAGATTAATAAGGGAAAAACAACGTTGAAGACCAAGGCCATTGAATACCTGGGGTACCATATTTCAGGTAAGGGCTTTACTCCTTCTCACAAAAATGTAGCTGCTATAATAGATGCCCCAGCCCCAACATCAGTTGGGGAAGTACAGTCTTTTGTTGGGATGGTTACATATTTTTGTAAGTTTGTGAAGAACTTTTCAACAAAATTAGCACCCTTGTATGAATTGTTGAAAAAAGGGGCTAGATTTAAGTGGGCAGCAAGAGAGGAAAATGCATTCAGGAATATTAAGCAGGAATTGATCAATTCTCCAGTGCTCACTAATTTTACAGGTAGACTCCCATTAAAACTGGAGGTAGATGCTTCCCCAGTAGGAGTGGGTTGTGTATTATTACAGGAAGTAGATGGTCAGGATAAAGTAGTATATTTGCTAGCAAGAAATTATCTCCTGCAGAACAGAATTATTCTCAGTTAGATAAAGAAGCTTTAGCTTTGGTATTTGCTGTAAAGAAACTGAGGTATTTTCTGCTGGGGAGGAAATTTCTTGCTAGAACAGATCATAAACCCCTGCTAGGATTGTTTGGCAGAGGTAAGCAAGTTCCAGTTAATGCCAATGCTAGAATTCAAAGATGGGCATTACTACTCTCACAGTTTGAGTATGATTTAGAGTTTAAGCCAGGCAAGGATAATGTAGTAGCTGATGCATTAAGTAGATTGCCTGTGACAGAAGAATTAAATTCCAGTATTCCAGTGGAGTATGTTAACCTGGTGGAAGCTATGTCTTTTGAGGATATTTCATTCCAGACTATTAGGAAGGCAACTGGTAGAGATCCCAAATTAAGTCTGTTGTTGAAATATGTCAAATATGGTTGGAATGATAATTTGTTATTGTCAGAGTATGCTGCAGTGAAGGCTGACCTTAGTATTCACCAGGATGTACTCTTGTATAGGAATAGAGTGGTGGTGCCTGGGGAACTGAGATGTAAGATTTTGGAACAGCTGCATGTAGGCCATAATGGCATAAATGCTATGAAAGCAGAAGCTAGAAGTTGGGTTTGGTGGCCAAAAATAGACCAGGATATTGCTGAGGTAACAAAAATTGTCATATTTGCTTTAAGAATTATCAGAAACCCCAGGCCCCAGTACTTTCTTGGCCATGCACTGGAAAACCCTGGTCTAGACTTCATGTAGATTATGCGGGACCTATGGATAATAAATATTACCTAGTGGTGGTGGATTCATACACCAAATTT
The DNA here is from genome assembly GCA_020271785.1 of Procambarus virginalis. Taxonomy (NCBI): domain Eukaryota; kingdom Metazoa; phylum Arthropoda; class Malacostraca; order Decapoda; family Cambaridae; genus Procambarus; species Procambarus virginalis. The sequence continues at coordinate 3,362 of WNGS01144523.1, forward strand.
CTGGATGTGCATGTGTGTAATTCCACCACATCATCTGTAACTTGTGAATTACTAAGGAAAACATTTTGTAATTTTGGATTGCCAGACATAATTGTCTCAGACAATGCTCCTTATTTTGTTTCTGTGGAAATGGAGGATTTTTTTAGAAAAAATGGTATTAAACATGTAACACCTGCCCCCTATAATCCTTCTTCAAATGGTCTAGCAGAGAGAGCAGTGAGATCCTTGAAAGAAGGGTTAAAGCGGTTTACGGAAGGTACTATTAATACAAGGCTTTGTAGATTTTTATATAATCAAAGAAAAACTGTTCATTCTACTACTGGTAAATCTCCTTCTGAATTACTGTTTAATAGACACTTTAAAGTGCACATGGAAGCAGTAAAGACAGATCCCAATAAAGAGAAATCGGTAACTAGCTTGGCCAGTCAGTTGGCTCAGGGAGAGGAATTGTTGTTTAATGAAGGGGATGCAGTATATGCAAGGAATTTTGGAAGTGGAAAGCCCTGGGTGGAGGGGAAAATTAGGGAAGTCCTGGGCCGCAGGAACTTCACTGTGCAAGTGCAGAGTTTTGGGAACATTAATTGGAAAAGGCATGCCGATCAGCTCATGCCAAGGTTCACAGGGAATTTTGAAGACCCTTCAGGGGGGGGGGGGGCAACTAGTGATATCCATCCTAATAATGAAGGGATAGCAGCACGTGCAGGTGACCGTGAGGCAGAGCAAGGGGCAGCAGAGGGTTATGGGGATACAGTCAACCCTATGGACTCTGCAAGGAGTAATTCAGAAGAATGTTTCCCAGAAGTAACAGGTCAGGACTCCCAGTTGAGAAAATCAGGAAGAGTCATACGACCGCCTGATAGACTTAACCTGTAGGGATAGAGTTTATTTAAAAGGGGAGGAATGTTGGGATTGAGTACTACAGATGTTGGAGGTAGAATGTTTGGAGCAGATGCTCTTTTGTTTATGATCTTGTTGACAATATTTCATGTACCTGATATTTGTTTTGTTGTTGTTACTGGCGGAGAATAAATCCATGAGGACGAAGATTGTTTCTCTGACCACAACCATAACAGTCCCCCTCCTGGTCCTCTGTCTGGGGTTCCCCTTCTTTCTAACCCGGTCTGTCATGTCTCCTGTATCGTCTTCCTCGTCTCCTTCAACAAAAGTTTTGCCTTATTTAAAAACAAAACCAAAAAGTACTTAATTTCATCTTCTTAGTTTCCTACACTGAGCTTTAAATTTGCTCTGTACCTAGTGTTACCCAATCTCCTAATCTCCTAATTTTTATGTATTTAACCCTACCAACCTTATCATTGTGTTCATTGCTGTCTTCCTTTATGTGCTAGCCATATGCTGTATTGTGCCTACCAATTTTTGTCAACTACCATTCAAGCCGTCATTGCAATCAATCTTAGCTACCTATGTGATTTAATACACTGTACCTACAATTTTCTCTCATCTTTTTTTTTCTTGCCATGTAACTCTTTTCATTTTTTTTATAAATTTTGCAAGTATTTACCTACTTAAAATTTTCTTAGATTAAGGACCTGCCCGAAACGCTGCGCGTACTAGTGGCTTTACAAGACTGTAATTACCATCTTATGTATCCACACATTCCCAATGTACCTTCTCGTATATGCATAAATAAATAAATAAAAATAAATAAATAAATAAGATCTTGTAGATCTGAGGCAAAGTGAAATTGACACCAGTAATTCCATCTATCATCATACAATCATGCAAGAGGAGCCACACATCTATGGATCATCCAATAAAATCAGCAGACTTCTAGATGTTACTGCTGCTCGGCTTAGACTCGGTTACAAGTATCTCTGGGAATTCTCATTATCTGCTGATGTAGACCTGACCAAATGTAAACTGTGTTAACAAAATTATTCGCACACCCTCCGTCACTATGTGATGGAGTGCGAAAAGATACGTGAATTTAGAGACAATTCTATAACCAATGTTCCAGCGATGTGTAAATATTTCATTCAAAATGATCTGCTACCAGAAATTTTAGCCAAATATCCCCAGTTTGTTAACTGTAGGTAGTAGCTAAGTGATTGTAACCTATCCACCGCTGCCCACTGGATGGGGGGCGGTGTGCAGGACAAACATATAAATTGTGACACTAGCTCTCCACATATGTCAGTTGCTTAATTTAGAAACTGTACTTGTGGTCGATCTCTAACTCATTGTTGTGACGACTTATATTGAATTTTGTAACTAGCTCATCAAGATTGCAACTTGCTTAGCTAAATGAATTGTGGGGTTCAGTCCCTGAGCCCATTATGTGCCTCTGTAACCCTTTCCACTACCGCCCACAAGATGGGTATGGGGTACATAATAATTGAACTAAACTAAACTAACTAACCTGTTGCTAGCTTGGCTGGTCGGGTTCATCCTGATAGGTGTGCTATCTTTCTTTGCGGCCTTACCGAGCTTAGAATTGTGTTGCATGGTAGCAGCAGAGATGTACACAGGCAGATGGGGTAGACTTGTTGATGTGGCAGCAGCAAACGTCAGGTTAGCTTCCTCCAGGGAGCAACACTAATGAGGTCGAGATGAGCTAGTGGGTTAGGTTTTGTCGTATATTTCGGTCACATTTAGGTCACTGGGTACTTAGCTGCTAGCTTAGCTTAGTTGTTTGACCTGTCTTAGTATCTATCTATTCAATTTGTATGGTATACTACGTTTCTGTGCTTTGTTTAGAATATTCTTAAATAAGTTATATATTGAATCCACATCGAAATCCCCATTTACATCACCTATCGCTGGGTTCATGTCTCGCTCCAAGACCGGCTCACACCCCATACCCAAGACTTTCCAATCAATTTTACCCAAAAAATTTCTTAGGCTATTAAAATCAGTTTTTCGACAATCTGGCACTTTAACAGAATTTTCTCCTACAGGTCTATTCCATTCTATGCTAAATCTGATTTCTTTGTTATCACTGTTCCCTAGCTCACTCCCTATTTCGATGTCATTAATACGTGTTTCCCTGTTAGTTAACACTAAATCTAAAATATTATTTTCCCGTGTTGGTTCCTTAATGTGCTGCGTAAGAAAGCAATCGTCAATTAATTCTAGAAAACCTTCTGCTTCATTATTCCCTGTTTTGTTCAACCAATTTATTCAACTAAAATTAAAGTCACCCATGACATAAATACTGTTAGATCTAGATGCTCTAGATATTTCATCCCATAGATGCTTTGCTTCCATTCTGTCTAAATTTGGTGGCCTATATATAACTCCTATTATAATATTATTTGCTTTTTCGTTTAATTCTATCCAAATAGTTTCTGTGTGTGGCTCAGTTTTGATTCCCTCTTTGAGACTACATTTCAAATTGTCCCTAACATATATGGCTACTCCCCCTCCTCGTCTAATATATCGATCTGTGTGAAATAGTTTAAATCCATTTATTTGATATTCAGCTAATAGTTCTCTATTATCTACATTCATCCACGTTTCGGTAAGAGCAATAATATCTATTTTTTCTGTGCAGACAAGAGCATTTAATTCGTTAATTTTATTTCTTAGACTTCTACTGTTAGTGTAATATACCCTAAGTGAATTGTTATTTTGAGGCCTTTCTCTTTCCCTGATCATTTTGCCAATTCCTTTCTCCCACAAACACATACTTTTATTACCTCCTTCCTTCAAATCAATTCCCATACCACTATCTACTAACAGTTTAAACCCAAACAAACACCTCTAACTACTGGTTCCAACGAGTTCGCAACAGCAACAACCCCAGCCCTCGATAGATGTACCCCGTCACGAGCATACATTTCATTTCTTCCATAGAAGTGTTCCCAGTTGTCTATGAAAGATATTACATTTGATTTGCAATATCTTTCCAGCCGGCAATTGACACCAAGTGCCCTCGACATTCATTCATTTCCTACTCCCTTTCTTGGAAGAATGCTACATATGATCGGGATTCCTCCCTTGCTCCTAATTCAATGGTTGTCCTGAATCTCTGCATCAGTTCCTCACTCCTAACTCGTCCAACATCATTACCCCCTGCACTAATACAAATAATGGGTTTGTTCCCATTTCCCGTCATAATATCATTCATGTTTCCAACAATATCACCAATTCCAGCTCCCGGATAGCGAACCCCTAACCTATTCCCCCTATCTCTGGCACAAAACGTTCTGTCTAAATATCTCACCTGGAAATCTCCCACAACTAAAATTTGCCTCGTTTCTCCCTATTCCTTTCGAGCACTTTGCGGGACCTGCGCTTCAATGCTCCTCGTTGCTTTGCCTTTGCCTCCTCGCTGAACTACAGGTTCACCACAGCACTCGTCCTCTAATACGTCAAATGCGTTAGAAGTCCTTAGACTATTAGTTGTCGGTTTTGCCAAGGTCTTCTTAAGACCCCTGTCCTTTACAACTTGCCAAGACGAGGTCTTTTTAATACTGGTCTCCTCCTCCTTTGTTTCTTCCTGATGTTGTTTCAGCTGTTGTACCTCCTCCCGTAGCGAATCTGTCCTCAGAGGTCCAACTAGACTCATCAGTTCCTGCACTAATCCTTCCATTATTGCTATAATAATATTACTGCAACCGAAGCTCCAGCTAACACACCCTCTCACTGTGACTGTCTGCGCCTTGTACTGTGTCTCGTGCCATACAACGAGCCATACAACAGGCAATCGCATATATGATTGCACAAAAAACTCAAAATGCAATCATACACACAGACTCAAAAGCTGCACTTCAAATATTAGGGAAAAAAGCCGTGGAAAGACGACGTGGAAATATTTACCACCATTTTGTATTTTGGAGCAGTCGCTAAAGGCAAAAGACTCAACATCACTCTAAATTGGATCCCATCCCATGTTGGAATACCACTAAATGAGAAAGCCTATGAAATTGCTAAATTGGCAGCTCGTCATCCAGTGGTACGTAAAACAATTCAACCCAGCCTAGAGTACATAAAAAACATCATCACCAAAAAACCCTCACACCTCAACAAAGCCTATTTACACCAGAGAGTAGCAATAGCTTCGCCCTCTTCAATATGGTATCTTGAGGCCACCAAGTTCGAAAGGTTAAATCTCCCAAAAGGAATCCACAGGGAAATAGCATGAGAGATTGGTGAACCCCGACAGAGGGAATGCATCTTCTGCCAAAACAATCACAGAAAAGCCACTACTTGACTATCTACTGGAATGTGAAGCAACCAACTTTGAAGAGCTTTAAGAGTCCCTGAATCTTGCAGCAACCACCCTGAAGCCATCAACACTGCCACTCTCCTGGTCAAAAAAGGTGTCCAGCAGCTGGACACCCTCATAAATACTGTCAAGCAGTATCCTCCCCCGCGATAGCAGCCTGACGATTAAATGCGACCTCAGAACACTGTATACATTTACTGAACAAAAAATTGACTACTTACGGGCTATTCCTGCCCGTCCCACCTCTTGGGTGGCTTAATCTTCATCAATCCTCAATCACGTCTCATCACAATCGACTTGATCCCAGGTCTCTTAGGGTGACTGCTAAGGGAAGACCATCTGCTGAGTTCTCGGGGGTTTGGCTCTCCAGCTGGTTCATGTCCAGGTAGTGTCCAAGGTACTGGCAGCAGCCTGTTTCAGTCCAGGACGGACTGAAACGTCGTCGTCTCTTCAATTTCTAGTGTGTGGTTTGGTCAACATTTTTCAGCCACGTTATTGTAACTTTTCATCTGTATATACTTGTTACAATAGAAAACAAAGGGTCCTGCTAAATGGGAATGAATCTGACTGGAGAAAATGTACTAAGTGGGGTCCCATAGGGGTCCATTTTGGGGCCAATCCTTTTGTCATATACATCAATGACATAAATGAGAATATTACAAACCACATCATCAAATTTGCAGATGACACTAAGATCTATGATAAAGAAGGAAGTGAAGGTGATATTGAGACCATACAAAGATATCTACATGAACTCCACAAATGGTCAGATGACTGACAAGTGCTCTTTAATGTCGATAAATGAAAGACCTTGCTTGTAGGGCATAACATTCCACGTCACAACTACCAAATTGACAGCTTTACCTTACCGATAGATCAAGAAAAGGACCTTGGAATCAGAATCCATTATTCACTAAAAGTTGCACAACAAGTGGGAGCGGCAGTAAAAAAGTGCGAACCAAACCTTGGGAATAATCAAGGTGCCTCTACCTTCAAGGAAATTAAAGTAGTCGTTCAATTGTATAAGTCTCTGGTGCGTCCCCACCTGGATTATTGCATACAGGCATTGAGACCTTATCTTCAGAAAGACATAGCTGCTCTGGAGAAGATGCAACACCGGGCAACAAAAATCATACCAGAGCTTAGTCATCTCTTGTATCAGGAACGGTTGAGGGCCACTGGCCAAACAACACTGCAAACCAGCCATGACAGGGCGGAGCTCATCGAAACACTTAAAATATTAAACAATATGAGCGATGTCGATCCGGACACTTTCTTCAAAAGGTTAGATGTAACAGAAACGAGGAGCAACGGCTTCAAGCTCAACAAGCCACAATGAAGGACAGAAAACAGGAGAGGCTTTTTCACCCGTATGGTTGTAAACCCGTTGAACAGTCTACCCGTCGCAGAGTAGGTAAGGTAAACGCCAAAACTCTACTAGGTTTTAAAATACAGATCATCCGGGCTAAAGAGGAGGACTTTTGACAAGCCGCCAGCTTCCTGTCCTCTAGCTACTAGTATTAATAGCTGTCAGGTAATTTCAAATAAATTATATGTCGAAAATAAAATCCGTAACCAAAGAAAATGGGAAGAGCAATGTGGCGGGTAAGCGAGCGAGTGAGTGACGTCATCACAACAAAGATTGCTATTCGACGTGTCCACGACCTTTGAAGTACGCCTGTCTTTGTCCACAATACTCGCCAAATTGTCCCTCCCACAGTACTCTCAGGACACTTATGGCAGTGTAAGTGTGTGGTGAGGCCACACCACTGAAGACATTGAGGATATACCACGAGGGAGAGACAAAACTGTTGAAGGAAGGAGTCACTGGCTCCACCTGACTTGTTCCTCGCACTCTCATCATCCTCCGTAAGTACTGGAGTACTTTCTGCTCCACCATTGTCTTACACCCCAACATGCAATTGTTGGGGTGTGGAAATAGGCCTATGGCATTGTTGGGGTGTGGAAATAGGCCTATGGCATATTGATAATTTTTATAATAATAATGAGAAAATCTACTGGGACTGTGTGGAGTTGCAAACCCACGACCAAGGCATTTCCAGTTGCATACTCTACCACTGTACCACCACTGACTTCCTAAAAGTCTTACAATCAGATTCCTACTGATATCACAGGAAGTCTGTGATATCCTTATATCACAGGAAGTCTTGAAGCCAGTCCAAGTTTTACATAAGACCCCCCAAGCACTCAGTTGAAGGGGTAAAGTGTTGTAGTTGAACACTGCATGCCCAACTTCAGATACTACACAGAAAATCACACTAAGCTGATATACATCAATGAACCTCACTGAATCAATGAAATCACCTCACTGGGGCTGTGAGGTGATGCAAACATTGCAGGTTCGCATCGCCTCACAGCCCCAGTGAATTTTCTCATTGATGTATATCACTTTTGTGTGATTTTCTGTGTGTAAATAATAATAATAATAATAATAATAATAATAATAATAATAATAATAATATTATTTATTCAAAAGATTGTGTGTACAAAGAACATAAGAGCATTGTTCAATTGAAAGGACAGGAGCTACACATATTAATGAAGCCACTATTATGCAAAGCGTTTCGGGCAAAATTAATAATAATATAGAAAATTTTTAACTAATGTTGTAACGGGGTAAAACACTTAATACTATAAGAGTAGTAAGCTAACAAAATGAGTGTTGAAGAAAAATAAAAAATTAATACAAAGAAGGTGATACTTAGGGATGACAAGCACAGACATTATGGAGTCAGTAGTTCTAGCAACAGTACAATAGTTTATTTACATTAATTACAGAATGGAAATACAAGGTGTAATTTAGAAAAGCAACTGAACTATTCCTCATAACATTTTTTTGGAACATATTAGAATATAGAGTAACATACTATAATTTAAGGTTAATGGGGCCAACACTGACAATTAACCAAGATCATAAAGGACATGAGTAAACACTTTATCAAAGAAATGCATGAAATTAGATGACCTTAAATGTACACAGTAAATGTAGAAATTAAATGAGTAATACAGTGTGTCCTCGCTTTAACGAACTATATGGGGCATAGCTGATTCGTTCCAGTGTGGAATTCATTCCATCCGTCCGGCCCCCAGCAACCCCCTCCCCCCAAAAAAAAATACAGTCACAGTAATACATATGCCGATACACATTTGCTTTGAAAAGTTTAAATAACAAAGAATTGTATTGCAATGAAATAATTGATATTGCACGTTACAGTACTGTACTTACCTTACCAGTTGAGTTTGTAGTGCAAACTTTGTTAGCCTCAATATCCTGAGTGCCACTCATATGATGTGAATATAAATTGTTTAAGAAGAGTAACTTTCTAACAAATGTACATTATACACTACAGTCTGTACATAAAGTACAGACCACTAGAATCACACTACTGCTTTACACGTATATCACTTAGACTGCCCTTTGTACATTTAATGTCATTAAAACTGTGCTGTACAGCTCAATTGGCACTCCCAGGTAAGTTATGGTTAGTGCTGGGTGCTGGTCCAGTTGCCTGGCATCCTTGGAGGTGTGTCCTTGCTAGTGCTGGGTGCTGGTCCAGTTGCCTGGCATCCTTGGAAGGTGTGTCCTTGCTAGTGCTGGGTGCTGGTCCAGTTGCCTGGATACCCTCAGAAGGTTTGTCCATGCTAGTGCTGGGTGCTGGTCCAGTGGCCTGGGCATCCTCAAAGGTGAGTCCTTGCTAGTACCGTGGAGTATCTATCTCTACCGTATCTACCAATTACCGTTGGAGTGCCACAGGGCAGTATCTTAGGACCTCTTCTATTTCTTATATATATAAATATCTGAAAATGTGTCTAATATTTTCAAACTATATTGTTTGCTGATGATACTACCCTTATCTATTCAGACCTCAACCCACATACACTAAATAATGTTGTGAATAATGAATTAAAAAAAGTCTACTTATGGATGTCAACTAACAAACTAACATTAAACATCGAAAGACTTACTACATCTTATTTGGAAGCAAATCATCAAATGCAATTCAGCTACAGATAGACAACATTAACATCAGTAATAAAAATGCTGGCAAGTTTCTTGGCCTATTCCTAGACAAGAGACTCAACTTCAGCACCCACATTCAACACATAACTAAGAAAGTCTCTAAGACAGTTGGTATACTCTCCAAAATCAGATATATGTTCCTAACTCTGCTCTCCTCTCACTATATTATGCACTAATCTACCCCTATCTTAATTATGGTATCTGTGCATGGGGGTCTACCACTGCAAACC